>VMDO01025787.1:0-27690 GCA_007922755.1 Pedetes capensis | reverse complement strand
AAATACTATATAGTAAAAGATAGAGAAGACCTGGATGGGAAACTTAGATAGGAAGGGGGGAGGGGGGAAACATAGAGGAGGGTAAGGGGTAACCTATATGAATAATGCTTATCAAATTGCATATATGAAAATTGTCACAACGAAAAGCATGTCAAAATGAATCACACTATGATGTACATTAAAAATTTCTAATAAAAAATAAATAAATAAATAAATAAATAAAAAAGAAATGGACCAGATGCTTAGAGAAATAGAAACATACACTTATACCAAAAACCTGTACATGAGCCATGTGTGGTGGTGCACACCTGTAATCTCAGCATTCAGGAGGCAGTGTTAGGAGGATCTGAGTTCTAGGCCAGCCTGGGCTATATAGTGAGACATGGTTTCAAAAAACAAATAAGGAAACAAAAAACATTAGTACATGAAGGTTTGCAGCAGCTGGATTTGTAATTCCAGATTTCCTGACAAACTGAAGTCAGCCTAGGTGTTCTCTGGTGGGTAAGTGGTTAAATAAATGGCATTGCTTCCATACCATGACCTATTACTCAGTAATAAAAAGGAACAAACTATAGATACCCACATCAGCTCAGATGAATGTTCAGAGGACTATACTGAGTGAAAGAAGCCAATCTTTCCAAATATGATTCCTCTATAAAGCATTTTTGAAATGGCAAAAAATTTTAAAAGAAAGACAGATTGTAGGTTGAGTATCCTTAACCCAAAAATCTGAAATCTGAAATGTTCCAAAATCAGAAGGTATCTGATGCCACAAGTGGAAAATCTCACCCCATGAAGCTTCATTTCCTGCACAAAGTTATTTAAAATATAGTATAAAATTACCTTCAGGCTTTTTATACAAGGCATATAGGGAATATGCCGCAAGGCATATTGGGGGCTTGAGTTCTATGTCAAAGATATCTTGTTTTTATATGTGCAAATGTTCCAAAATCTGAAAAAATCCAAAATCCAAATCATTTCTAGGTCCCAAGCATTTTGGCTTTGTGATCTTCAGCCTGTAATGGTTTCCAGAGGTTAGGGCCAGGGTTAGGAGAGAAATGGACTGACTACCCAGGGGCAGGAAGTGGATCCTGTGGAGCTGGAACTGTTCAGTTCTTGACTGTGGTCTTGGACACGTGAACCTACACAGGTGATAAAGCCTATGGAACTTCACCCACACTTAGACACAAATGAGAAACAGTGGGGAAATTCAATAAGAGCTGTGGATTTACATCAACATAACATGGTGATACTATACTGTAGTTTTGCAAAATGTCGCCAGTGGGGAAAATTGGACAAAGTATACATCTCTCTCCACTGCTCATCATAAATGCATGAGAATTTACTATTACCCCAATAAAAATATCTATTTTTTTAAGAGGGGGGGCCAGTTTTTTGTTCTCAAAGTATATCAGCGCTAAAGAGATGTTACCTACAGCAAATTTCCTTGGTGTATTACTGTGGGGGGGGACCTCCACAACCTGCAACTCTGCAGGTCTCCTAAGGCCTCAGGGCAGAGACCCTCCAGATATAGAGTACTGCAGGGGACCCCCTGCTTCTGCTGGTCCCACAAGCACACAGGTGCACCCCTACCCCACCAGGAAGATATGAGGCAATCTGTGCTGAAGGTCTTGCTCTATGGCCTATGCTCTACCTAAGGCCAGTATTTCCCATAGGTTCATAACGGCCAACTTATAGAGAAGGCCCTCAAGGCTCTGAGATTGGCCATGACTTGGTGGAGTGACCAGCCAGGGGACTGCCAGGCCCTGCAGTACCTTGAGACATCTTGGCCAGGGAGCTTCCTTCATTGTCCCAAGGATCCCCACATGCCCCTTGCCTTGTGTGTTCTTGCCCCAGGACCCTGCACGTCTATGTGGGACGCCAAATCCTGGGCGACGTGGCCCAGGCATCGGCCTCAAAGGAACTCACTGGCATGCCTTCACTCCAAGGAGAGTCCCCATCGGACCTCCCAAGCTGTGACACATACAGTGGAAGGGGGCCCGGCCCTCACAGAAGCCTTTGCCCGCTGCCAGGGGACTTCGTATTTGTTCTCTGTCTCCATGCACAACGCTACCCGGCGCGGTCTGTAGATCCATTTATTTTTATTTTTATTTTATTTACTGGGGGTTGAACCCAGGGCCTCGCGCTTGAATGCTCTGCAAGTGCTGGGCCACTGAGCTGCACCCTCAGCCCATTTTTTTTGTTTTTGTTTTTGTTTTTGTTTTTCACTTTCTTGAGATAGGGTCTCACAAATTACGCAGACTGCCTCTGGTCTCAAACTTGCAATCCTCCTGCCTCCGCCTCCCAAGCCGCTGGGATTACTGTCGTTAGCCACCGCAGCTCTAGATCCATTTTTAGACCCCTGCTGGACTGGCCGCGGAAGGCCAGGGAGGAAGGGGAAAACCAGGCCGCTCGCTCACCCTAGGGAGGGCGCATTGTTCTGCCGCCCGCATTGTTCTGTCCCCTGAGCCCTGGGGAATCCAAGGGATTGTTTTTCCCAGGCCCAGGCCTTCAGGTGTGAGCGGCAGTGCTAGGGCCACGTAGGTTACTGTGGCATTTCTGCAGCAGGAAAAAGGAAGGAACTGTGACCTGAGGGCTGTGGCATCAACAATGCGCCCCCAGCAGCCGCAGAGAGAGCGGAAGGGCTCAGTTTCCATAGTGATAAATCACAGGCCAGGCATCGGAAGGATTTTTCCCTCTAGGCTCCCCGCATTCCCAACACGAGGATGCCTCTGAGCCTCCAGACCCCCAGGCCCAGGAAGGTGGAGCTGCGGTGGAAGGCAAACCCAGAAGTCCCGCCTGCCTGCTAGGAAGGGTGCACATCCTGTGTGCTCTCTGGCACACCTGGGTGGTCACAAGCTGTCTGAAAGTTCTCCATGCATGCCGCCCAGGTCTTACACTAGGTCGTATAGGTCCCTGGATTCTATGGTGCTGTCAGCCCTTTTACTACAGAAGAAAAAACAGACCTTGTGAGGGAGCTTGGTGACAGACGCAAATCACCAACTTAACAGAGGAGCTACAGATTGCTGCTGGCAGTCTTCACCGCTGCTGTCTGAGTCTCTTTCCCTTGTCAAAGTCAGACTATGGTTCCCACAGGAAACGTTCTAGTGGTTTTTTGTTTGGTTGGTTTGGCTTGGCTTTGTTTTTAATTCTCTGAAATATTATGTGTCCCAGTTTTCAGCCCTCTAACCTTTGCATATAGTGTTCCCTCTCTTTGGGTTGCTGTTCCCTGCTTCTCTGGTCCGTTAACTCATGCTTCACCCTTCTTTCTCAATGGCACAGAAGCCTTGCTTTCTGGGCTCCCACAGAACTTTCTCACACCATCAGGAGGCAACACAGTAGTGACAAGAGAACGCATGCTCTTCTAGGCCCAGATTAGCTGTGTGATCTTGGATAACTTAACCTGCTTAAACCTCAGTTTCCTCAGAGGCAAGAGGCAGAGAATGATAGTATGTGCTTTGTACTGTGTTTGTGAGTATATTTAATACACATATAACACTTATAGAGCACTGGCACATAATTAGCATTCAATAAATGTTAGTCACTAAAGAATTACTTTTAATTTTAATTTTTTAGAGATAAAGTCTCATTATGTAGCCTAGACTGACCTCCAACTCCCAGTCCTCCTCCTTCAGCATTCAAGTGGTGGAATTACAGTGTGTGCCACATTTGGCTAAGAATCAACTTTCTTAAAGCAGGAGCCATTTTTCATGAGTGTCCCTAGATGGAGATGCTACAGCCCTTGGTGGGTGTTGAGCAAATGTGTTATTCTAAATCTGTGGGTGGCTGTTTTCCTGCCATCAGGCACAGTGCTAGGCACCCATTTCCTTTAGTTAAGTCACTCTATGACTTTCCCTGGGCTGAGATTTAGCTTAGTTGGTAGAGTACCGCTCTGCAGTCTCTGAGGTCCCTGGATCAATTCTCAGCACCGCAAACATGGGAGAAGGACGTGGCAATCCACTCCCAAAGCAATCCTAAAACAATCGGCCATTGAAAACCCTATGAGGGTCACTATGAGTTGGATACAACTAGATGGCACATAACAACAACAACAATGACTTTTCGTGGCAGCCAAGGACCAGTATTTTGTCAGTGTATTATTCAGCTGTTGTCACTATAGCAGAAAAACCAACCAACAAACTTACAGGGGAAGAGGTTTGTCGGGGGCTCACAGTTAGAGAATCAGTCCATAACAGTGGCAGGGTAGGCATGGCAGAGGCAATGGCAAGGCCTGTGACAAGCAGCTTCACAGCATGGCAGACCAAGAACAGACAGGTCAGAGCTGCGGATCTGGGGTAAAAACCTCCAAAGGGAGCTACTTCCACCAAAAGCCCACCTTCCAAAGTTCCACAACCTTCCAGGACAGTGCCAACCAACTAGGGATCAAACAACATGACCGTTGGGGGACAATTTAGGTCCAAACCATACCAGTCGGTGTCGCATGCAATGTGTTTGAATGTCCCCTCTAATCACCTGCATTCCCTCCCTTCCTGCTCTACCCTGGCTGGGCCTGGAATGGGACCCTCCTTGCAGTGCCAGGATAAGAGGCTCTCAGACTCATCACAACCAGGTGACCCACAAAGTCCATAAGCACCAAGTGATTCAAATAATCCACATACCTGCAACCCAGAGGCCCCTCAGATGATTACAGACAAACCCTAGTTTGGACAGCCACACTTCCCTGTGGTTTCATTTGAAAAAATGAAACAAAACTCTTCATGCAAATGTTTTGGTTTGAACTAAGTTATGTAAGTCTCTCTGCTTAAAGATACAGTCGTCTCCAAATCTATAGAGACGGAATGCAAAGCAATGGTTGCTTGGGACTTGGGGAGAGATTGCTGGTTGGTCATCAATGAGCAAGAGACAATTTCTGGGATGATGGAAATGTTCTAATTGGGGTACTGGCTGCACAATTGCATATATTTACAAAATACAGGGCCCCTAGATTTAGAAACTACAAATATAGGACACTCAGTTAAATCTGAACTTCGGATAAACAAGAAATAATATTTCTAGTGCAAGTATATGCCAGGTACTGCACGGGACAACTTACACTAAAAAAGCACAGCACCTGCTCAGTGGTGTGTCAATGGCTATCAACCTAAGAATCTTCATTCTTAGCTCATGGAGGATATGAATGAACACTGTGACTCGGGCTGTTCAAGCTAGGAAGAGAAGCACACTTGGTGTTCTCATTGTCAGCCCAAAGGAAATCCAGTCTCCCGGTGCCCCACCTGAGGTTAGTTGTGGTGGTGGTGGTGGTGCTCGGTGCCCCACTTGACAATGAAGGAGACTCCAGGGAACTGCCTGTGGAATTAAATCAGTCTAGCAAGGTTGTCCTTTCTCTACTGGGAACTTTAATCAACTTTTTAACATTATTTATTTATTTTTGGTGCTGAGGATTGAACCCAGGGCCCTGCACATGCTAAGCACAAACCTAGAACTGAGCTATACCCTAGGCTTTTCATGAATCAAATAGGAACATTCCTTCCGTGGCTCTTTGAATCAAATAGGAACATAAATACAAAATCGAAACATCATTAACTACTTAGTAAATTCCATAAATAAAATAATGAAATGAAAATAATCTAGAGGTTGTTGAAGGTGAAAAAGTAGGAACCTCTGCTTGCTCTGAATTATGGACAATTCCAAAGTAAATGATGGCATTTTTCACCTGAGACAATTAGGATATTGGAGGTGACTTTTTACTTTTATTTAATCAAATTAATTAATTTATTTATTGTGGTAAGGGGTTTGGATACAGGGCCTTGTGTATGCTAGGCGGGTACTCTACTACTGAGCTACATCCCCAGGCCTTTTTAAATTTTTATTTTGAGACAGGGTCTCACTAAGTTGGTCAGAGTAGCCTTGATGAGAGGTGAATTTTTATAGGTGTAAAGAAAGTAATTTGTTCCCAAGCACTGGCCTTTACATGTATTTGAAGGTATTTTTCTCCTTTAATAAGCACCTCACTTCATTTGCCCCCATTGAAATCGTAATTTCTGGAGGGAATTTTAATTTTTAAAATTTTTAATCTCAAGTACCCCAAAAGAAAAACAAAGACGAAGACAAGATGTTACAGGCAAAAAGTTCATGGGCAATGATTCCCTCCCTGGCTCTTTGAAACTACAATGGTGCCACCTAATGGAAGATTAGAAGGTTGGACAAATAATCTTTTAACTTTTCTTTCAAATTTATAAACAGAGGCTTCTCCTAAACATCTCCTCATCAACTCTTGGACATACACCGCTTATTTAACTTTTGTTATTTCTAATAGAGATATACCATTGATTTAAAAAAAAAAAGTCGTTGTTAGGTGCCATCGAGTTGTGTCCTACTGATAGTGACCCTCACATGGTTTTCAATGGCTGATTATTTCCAGAGTGGACTGCCACATCCTTTTCCCATTTTTGCAGTGCTGGGGATCAAACCTGGGTCCTCAGAAAGTACAGAGCAGCGCACTACCAACTGAGCTAAACCCTAGCCACACCCAAACAAACAAAACTATAGTATATTAAAAATCATATAAAATACATCTTTCGCATTCCTGTCTCCAGACAGAACTCTATGCATACACAAATTAACCAATAAATACATAACTGTATAAACAAATACATGTATATATGTGTATGTATATTTTATAAATAAATGGGATGATGTGTTGTTTTCTGCAATGGGCTTTTTATACCTTTTGTTCATCATAAATCTATTTCCATTGAAATACATAGAAAACTACCCCCCCACACACACTTTTTTTGACAGAGTCTCACTTTGTAGCTCAGGCTGGCCTCAAACTCATGATGTCCTTGCTTCAGCCTACCAAGTTCTAGGTTTACAGACATGTACTACTATGCCCCAAATTTCTCATTGCACATGGGATTTCTTTCTGGTGTAATGCAAATATTCTAAAATTAGATTTTATGATAATCACAGAACTTCGAGAATACACTCCAAAGCACTGTACTATATGTTTTAAGTGGCTGGATTTTATGGTATATAAAGTATATCTCAATAAATCTGGGTTCTTGTGGTTGTTGTTGTTTTGTTTTAAAAACAGGACAGGGCATAGTGGTCCATGCCTATAATCCCAGCAACTGGTAGGATAAGGTAGGAGGATCTCAAGTTCCAGGCAAGCTTGGGCTCCATAGCATACCCTGTCTCAAGAAACACAAAAGCCAAACCCAGAGAAAAGAGCAAATGTAAAAATATTCCAATAAAAGGAACACTTGCAATTTGAATAGCTAGCTCCCAGTCAATGGATGTTTAAGTGTTTGTGGTTTTTCATGATTGAAAGCAAAACTGTTTGGATGCCCTTGGATGCCTGTCTTTGTACAATTGTAGATCTGAATGGAAAATTCTAGGTCTATATAGTACAGCTCTAGATCTGAATGCAGAAAGTCTAATGTTAGCTGGTGTAATACAAACTATCTCAGAATTCTTCCAAGAATATAAAGGTTTTTTTAACCGTGCTAAAGGAAATTTCCCATTGAGGATGGGCTCTTATTCCTCTCAGTCACCATGGAGAGGGGATGAGAGACAGCAGTATGTTGGTCAGTTTTCTATTGCTATAGCATATAGCTATATTAATCAACTTATAAAGAAAGAAGGTTTAGTTTGGCTCAGAGTTGTAGAGGTTTCTGTGCACGTTCCGTTGACACCATTGCTTTGACTTGTGGAGGCACATCATGGTGGGTGTGGTTGACAGAGTAAAACTTGTCACCTCATGACCAGGAAGCAAAAGAGAGAAAGAGGAAGAGCCTGAGTTCCCACAAACTCCTTCAAGGGCACACCCCTAGACCTAAGAACCTCACATTAGGTCCCAGCTCTTAAAGTTTCCACCACCTCTCACTAGTGTGCCAAACTGGGGACCAAACTTTTAACACATAGGACTTTGGGGGACACTTAAAACCCAAACCGTAGCAATGTGGTTTTGCCTTCCAGTGACAGTCCACCATAGCTAGGTGTGACTAGGTGTTAGGACCTAAACTGTCACTCAAAACTCATGCCATTTGGCCCCCAGCGGGTGGCACTATCCTGAACTGATTCTCTAACCATGAGCTCCCAATAACCCCTTTCCCTCATAAGTTTGAAACTCACTTTTTCTCAGTGGTAGATGGTGGAGCAAGCCCCAGGAGGAAAGAAGAGAAAAGGGTGAGGCCAGCAGCTGGTCTGTGTGGACTGATCCAGCTTCCCAGAATCCTCAGCACTCCCTTCCCTGAGAAGGGGCTGGGCTGATTGGCCTCACTCAGGGCCCAGGTGCAGAGCCTCCTCCTTGGCAGCAGCCAGAGTTGCCTTCGATACAGAACAAGGTGAAACTACCAGAGCTCCTGCCAGCCTCCTGCCCTTGTGAGGAGTATCAAAATAAGAAAAGCAATGGTGGAAAATTTATAAATCAAGGTAATGAGATGTTCATTGTTATTCCAAGACTTCAACAGCTTCTGTAGCATGTTTTTTAAAAATAATTTAACATGCAAAATTCAAGACTTTGAAAATACTTTCTGGGATTTTGTTGATCTCTTAAAGGGAAGGAAGCATCTGAAATACTATATCCAAATTTTATTGTCAGTGCTTGGTGGGGGAATATATATATATATACACACACACACATATATATATATACATAAATACATATATACACACATACATATATATATTATTGTTCATATATTATTATTGTTCACATATATATTATATATATATTGTTTGTTGTTTTGTTTAAGATAGGGTCTCGCTATGTGGTCCATGCAGGCCTAGAACTCGTAATTTTCCTGCCACAGCCTCCCAAGTGCTGGAATTACAAGGATGCCCCATCACTCCTGGCTTTGTGTTACTTTGTGTTATTTGTTGTTATCAATCTTAATCTGGTGAATTACTGTGGACCATGATTTTTGGCCCTAATGAATGTGCCAGGTCCACAGATGAACTAACTTTTTCTTTCTTTTCTTTTCTCTTTCTTCTCTTTTCTCTCTCTCTCTCTCTCTCTCTCTCTCTCTTTTTTTTTTGTACTTGGGGGTTGAACCTAGGGCCTCACACATATTTTGCAAGTGCTCTACCACTGGACTGCACCCCTAGCCCATGGTGTTTTTTTTTTTTTTTTTTTTTTTTTAATTTTCAGGCAAGGTCTCACTAAGTTACACAGGCTGCTTCTGGCGTTGAACTCACAACCTCCTGCCTCCACCTCCTGAGTCTCTGGGATTGCAGGTATGTACCAAGGCACCTGGCCAAACTTTTTCTTTTTCAATTTAAGATTTTACGTCAGATTTATTGTGCCACCCTTAACAAATTACTTTCCATTTCTGGGGCCTGCTAAAGTGCTCCTGGCAACATTTGCCAACAACTATGAGCAATATTTTCCTTGGTTTCATCTCCTGCCTTTCTGAGCTATCTGTGGTCAGCAAGCTTCCTGCCTGCTCCTGAGGACTCCATACCCTGAAATGCCCCAGACATGCCATCTTTTCTGAAAGAGTCCTTCATCGTCCCAGGCACGATGCTCCTCAGGAGGCACAATGCTTCTCAGGAGCCCAAGCAAGGATGGAGGTCCGGCTGCTGGGGAAAGTGTTAAAACTACATTGTCTGCCAAATCTCCAACTCCTGGTAGCAGAAATTCCAGAACTGAGTATCATTCCACCAGAAATTAAACTTGTGGAGTTCTTTCCACATCCATTTTCTTTACAGGTTGAGCATCTCTAATCTGAGAATCTAAAATCCAAAATGCTCCCAGATCCAAATTTTTTGAACCCTGACATGACACCACAATGTAAAATTTCATACCTGATTTCATGCAATGGGTTGAAATCAAAACACAAGGGCACAACACACAGGGTTTTTTTTTGTTGTTTGTTTATTTGTTTGTTTTTGCCGTACTGTGGGTTGAACCTAGGGCCTCGTGCCTGCATGCTTTGCAAGTGCTGGACCACTGAGCTGCACCCCCAGTCCATTTTTTTTTCTTACTTTTTGAGACAGGGTCTGGTCTCAAACTTGCGATCCTCCTGCCTCCGCCTCACAAGCTGCTGGGATTACAAGCGTGCGCCACCGTGCCCGGCTAACACACAGTTTACATGGGGTCTGGTCTTCAATGGAAAAAAGATCCAACCAGCCCCCTTTAGCTGTGATCTATCTCTTCTGTGCACACCCACAAAGGGTAATAAAAATGACATGTGTGCAGGCCAGATGTGTCAATATCATATTTCTCAGGATGCCCCACAGGCAGTCAAGAGCTCTGTGCATTACTCTGTTTTTTTGTTTATTCTCTGTTCTGTGATATTAAGATACTGTCAAAAATGTCAAAAAGGACTTCAGATAGCCCTAAGGGGGTCAGCGATTAGAAAAAGAGGAAGCAGTTACCTTTATCTATAGCTCAGAAAGCCAACCAAACTGTTGGAGAAACTGGATGGTGGTGTAAGCATGGAAGCCCTTACAGATGTGTTTGGTACGGGATGCTCCATCAGCTATGACCTGTTGAACCTGTTGAAAAGTGATGAACAGAAATTAGTGAAAAATGGCTGGGCACAGTGGTGCATGCTTGTGATCCCAGCCACTTGGGAGACAGAGGTAGGAGGAGCTCCAGTTTGAAGCCAGAGGCAGCTCAGTGGGAGGACACTGCAAAGTATTCAGGAAGACCCGGGTTGAGTACCTTCGGTAGTGCCAAAGAAAATAAAATGAAACAAAACAACCCAGGAAACAGAAAAACACTACAAAAAGCTAAACATGAAGATCTTGATTGTGTATTCAAAGATACCATCCATCAGCAACACAGGAAACACATGACACATGATGGCATGCTGATAGCGAGAAACAGGCAACCATCTATCATGATGAACTAAAATTAGGCAACTATAAACATTCAATGATCTGGGATTTAGCTCAGTTGGTAGAGAGCCACTCTGCAGTCTCTGAGGTCCCAGGTTCACTTCCCAGCACTGCAAGAATGGGAGAAGGACATGGCAATTCATTCCCAAGGCAATCCGAAAACAATCAGCCATTGAAAACCCTAGAAGGGTCACTATAAGTCGAACACAACTCGAAGGCACCCAAAAGCAACAACAATAAACATTCAATAGGTAGGTTATAGAAATCGAGGAAAAGATATGGCATTAAATGTTAAAAGATTTGTAATGATAGTGAATCTACTGATCACAAACCAGTGGAAAAACGCATTGATGAGTGTGCCAAGGTGACTGCTAATGAAAATCTAACACCAGCACAAGTCTCCAATTATAGATGAAACATCACTGTTTTGATCTTATTGCCCAGAAAGCCACTGACTACAGCTGACAAGACAGACCTGCAAGGAGTTACGAATGCAAAGGACAGAATCAACCATGCCAGGATATACTAACATAGCAGGCACACTTGAGTGTAAACTTGCTACAACAGGCAAATGTTTGCTCCTCCCTGTTTTAAATGAGTGAATTTCTCATCAGTCTATTGCCATGATAACAAAAAGACATAGATCACCAGGGATGCCTGGTCTGATGGGTTTTATATTTTGTACCAGAGGCTCATACTGACTTCAGGGAAGCTGGAGAGATGACAGGGGTAAGATCTTGTTATTCCTTGGCTACTGTTCTATTCAGCCTGTAGCCATACCACTGTGGCGTCTGATCCCGTCAGATCTCAGAAACTTAAGCAGGACTGGACCTGGTTAGTGTTTGGATGAGAGACTACCTGGGAACACTAGGTGTTGTAGGCTTGGGAGAAGGATCTGGCAACCCAATCCCAAAAAACAATCAGCTATTGAAAACCCTATGAATAGCAGAGAAGCACTAGCAATACTGTTTCGCCTGTTGTATGTAGGGTCGCTATGAGTCATATACTGACTTAATGGCACCTAACAACAACTGTTCCACTCATCCTCCAGCTAAAATTCTCTTAAAAAATGTTCATGCCTCGTGCTTTCCCCAAATGTAACTTCATCAATTCAGTCATGTGACCAGACTATCTTTAGATCAATAAAGAGTAAATATAAAAAATACTTTCTTGAACAGTATGCTAGAAGTAGAGAACAGAGATTGAAGGTGTGGAAGATTTTCCAAAGGAGTTTAGCCTCAAGGGTGCTGTATATGCTGTTGTCAGTGCTTGGAACACAGTGACAAAAGACATTGTTGTGCATGCCTGGCACCCCTTCGGGTCTGCAACTGTGTTCAGTGATGATGGTCAACAAGGTGGTGACTTTGAAGCATTCCAAGTATTGAGTAAGAAAAAAATGATGTCTGACTTTTTGTTGTTGTTGTTGTTTTCTTGTAGGGATGAGCATCAAACTCAAGGCCTTGGGCATGCTAGGCAATCATTCTACCACTGAGCTACATCCCTAGCCCTAATGTTTGACTTTTTTATGAATGTAAAAGATGTGCCTTCACACTTCTCAAAAAGCCTTTCTCTTACACCTCTGCAGAAAGAGTTGATCCCTCAATAGCATCATGAAAATGAACCAGTTAATGTTGACAAAGCTACAAAATTAATGGCTCAGTTGTAATACAGTGGTAATGCACCAAATTCCCAAGAGATCAATAAATTAAATGTTTTATACAACTTTATTTAAAAAAAAAAAAGATGTGCCTTTGGAGTCTATCTGCTGGAAGATGTGAATATCAAAGAAGTTTGGGGTTTTGTGGTTTTTTGGTACTGGGGTTTGAACCCAGGGCCTCACACTTGCATGCTTTGCAAGTGCTGTACCACTGAGCTGCATCCTTGGTCCTTTTTTTTTTTTTCTTTAACTTTTTGAGATAGGCAGTTACACAGACTGCCTCTGGTCTTGAACTTGCAATCCTCCTGCCTCCACCTCCCGAGCTGCTGGGATCACAAACATGCGCCTGGCTTATGGAAGAAATTTTTAACATTGATAATGAGGCTGCAGTTGTTCATTCGTGAGCCCATGGTGAAAGAGACAACATGGTTCTCAGTCAGTGTCATGGTTATAGTGACAATAGAAACGATGTTGTTAGTGTTGTAGAAAAAAATGCTTGTAGATGACATGGTGAAAATGTATGATGGGCTTATTGAAGAATTAGAGCAACGTACATGATAATGGAATAAGACATGCCAGTTTATTAAATCAAAGAGAGACTTCTAAGACAAAAACCAGATCCAGATGACTCTGATGGAACTTTTTTTTTTTTTTTGTCTTTTTTAGTACTGGGTAGTTGAATCCAGGGCTTCATGCATGCTAGGCAAGTCCACCACTGAGCTATACCCCTAGCTCTTTGTTTTATTTTTTGTTTTGAGTCAGGGTCTTGCTAAGTTGTGCAGATGGCCTCTGGTCTCAAACTCAAGATCCTCCTGTTTCAGCCTCCTGAGATGCTGGGATTACAGGCATGCACCACAGAGCCCAATTGGAGAAAATTTTTATTTTATTTTTTAATTTTAATAAATAAATTAATTAATTTTGTGGTACTGGGAGAGCTGAACCCAGGGCCTCATGTGTACTTTGCAAACACTCTACCAATTGAGCCGCACCCCCAACTCCTTTTTTATTTTTTATCTTGAGACAGGGTTTTGCTAAATTACCCAGGTTGTCTGTGGCCTCAAGATCCTACTGCCCTAGCCTCCGGAGGTGCTGGGATTACAGGCATGGACCACCATGCCCAGTCTTGGAGGTAACATTTGAAACAACTATCCAACAGATACCCTCTCATCCCTAAAGGTCCCACATCCTGGTCCCCCCCCACTTCTGATGTTTCTTCTCACAGTAAAATACAGTGCACAATAACCTTGTAATCAAAAAGCATCATTGGAGGTGGAGTTCAAAAGCTGCTGTTTGTTGTTTGATAGCAGATACAGGCATTCTGGGGATACTACTGTACTGCTTACAGAACTCTGTTGCTCTGAACACAATTTTTTTCCCATATTAATGACATATTTTTTACTGGTAAGTACTTATGTGTCAATAAGGATAAGAAAATGATTGCTTATCAGGACCATAGAAATTCTGAGTCAGAAATGATAAATAAGATAGTGATACATCTGCTTTCTGATGTTTTAACAGATCTACTTTTTGTTTCATACATAAAATTATTTAAAAATATTGTACTTTCAGGATGTATATGAACTTTCAGGCTGTATATACCTTCAGGTGTATATGAGTGAGTTTCATGTTTAGACTTGGGTTCCATTCCCAAGATCACTTATTATGAAAAATGTGTGTGTGTGTGTGTGTGTGTGTGTGTGTGTTCCAAAATTTGAAAATAATCAGAAATCTGTAACATTTCTGGTCCCAAGCATTTAGGGTAAGGGATGTTGTTGTTGTTAGGTGCCGTTGAGTTGGTATCTCACTCATAGCGACCTTATGTACAACAGGTAAAACACTATTGTCAGTGCTTCTCTGCTAGTCATAGGGTTTTCAATGACTGATTTTTGGGAGTGGGCTGCCAGGTCCTTCTGCCGAAGTGTAAGGGATACACAGCCTTTATTAAAATCACTGTGAATCCAGCAATTCACTGAGTGTCGTCTTTCAGAAGAACAGGTGACTGAGAAGTAACTTGGAATAAAGACCTTTTGTGAATTGAGGGTGGAAAATGATTTGTTTCCAGACAGTGGTGGAAGGCAGGGAGGAAGTGGGGTGATGGGAGCAGGCTCGAGCTCTGCTAAGACCCCTGGCAGTGGCAAGGTGTGGGTCCTGGAATGACTGCTCATCATGGGCTGGGATTGGGAAGCCCAAGCAAGGGGGACGCCAGGGTAAGTGAGCTCTGGAATGGGATGCTGTCCTGGAAGAACCTATTCCCAGACAGGGACCTGGCTTCCCCACAGATAGGGCAGGACCTACAGGGTCTGTAGGGTGTGGTAACAGGAATCAGCAACAATTCAAGTGGAGCTGGGGATAAGAGCACCATGCCTTGGAAAGCCCCTTGCCCCTCCCTCTTCCTGGCCCCCAGACTAGGGACAACCAGAAGGCTTGGCTTTACTTGGATACTTCACAGAACCAGAAGAATTCTGAACCCAGTAGAAGGGGACCACAGGCCACTCTCGGTTGTCATTTAGAGACTCTGAGACCTGAGGTCAGGAGGATTCTTTTTTATCTTAATTAATTAATTTATTTTTTGTGATACTGGAGGTTGAGCCCAGGGCAGCACACTTGCATGCTTTGCAAGTGCTGAACCACTGAGCTGCATCCCTGGCTCATTTTTTTTATTTCTTTTTTTTTTTATTTTTAGTTTTTAAATTTTTATTTATTTATTTATTTATTTTTGCAGTACTGGGGGTTGAACCCAGGGCCTTGTGCTTGCATGCTCTGCAAGTGCTGGACCACTGAGCTGCACCCTCAGCCCATGTTTTTACTTTTTGAGACAGGGTCTCACTAAATTACACAGACTGCCTCTGGTCTCCAACTTGCGATCCTCCTGCCTTTGCTTCCTGAGCTGCTGGGATTACAGGTATGCGCCACTGTGCCCAGCTCATTTTTTTTCTTTTTTGAGACAGGGTCTCACTGAGTTACACGGACTGCCTCTAGTCTTGAACTTGTAATCCTCTAGTCAGGAGGATTCTGCTGAGATATGAGAGGGAGACTGAGGCAGTAGAGCCCAGGCTTTGGGCCCAGACAGATCAGGGTTTGGATTGCGGCTATGTAATTGTCAGCCAAATGTAAACTGGGGATGACAATCCTCCAGAGAATTAAAGGACATCCTGTGGGAAAAGCATCTGGCAGAGAGGCTGGCCTAGGCCATAGACAATAGCTACCACTATTATTGTTATTGTTTTTAGGTACTGTCAAGTTGGTGTCTGACTCACAGTGACTCTATGCACAACAGATGAAGCACTACTGTCAGTGCCTCTCTGCCATTCATAGAGTTTTCAATGGCTGATTGGGTTTTTTGGGAGTGGGTTGCTAGGTCCTTCTCCCAAGCCTACAGCAGCTGGTGTTCCCAGGTGGTCTCCCACCCAAGTACTAACCAGGTCTGCCCGACTTACCTTTGAGATATGATGGGATCAGACGCCACAGTGATACAGCTGCAGGCAAGGTACCACTATTAGCCACAGTTAATGATAAACCATCCTTAAGGATGCAAGAGATTTAGTGGAAACAAATTGCACTCTTATCTATTGGATATTTTCTTTGTTTAGTGAGCTGTTTCCATTTTTGTACTTTACAGGACTCAAAACATATATTCTCTCTTGAGGAAGTAAGGGCTGTTTTTTGCCCAAGAACAGATATGGGCCATAGATGGGTTCCTCCAGGAAGGGATATTATCTTTACTTTCTATATAAGACTTACTTTACACGTATTAGTAACTCAGTGATTTTGAGCCATGGCCTCTGGGGACTATTCTGACCTCTGCCCTTGCTTACTCACATGCCCTACAAAGTTTGGCAGAGACTCTTCCCTTTTTGGAAGAATGTTAATGCAGAAAAAAATCCAAGCAAAGCTAAAATAAGAAAAATCCCCCATTATTCTAATACTAAGATACAGCTATTATTAACATCTTGAGAAAATATTCTTCCATACAGTATTTCTTTACGGGTTTAAACTATATACTTCCTTATTTTAAAAAATGATTAGTGTTATTGTAATTGTTTAAAATCATATTTTCTTTCTTTTCTTTTCTTCCTTGGTTTTTTTTTTTTTACTACTTGGGAGTTGAGCACATAATTTCCAAGTGCTCTTCTACTGAGCTGCACCCCCAGCCCACTTTTTACTTTTTATCCTGAAACAGTCTCACTAAATTACACAGTCTGCCTCTGGCCTTGAACTAGCAATCCTCCTGGCTCAGCTTCCTGAGTCGCTGGGACTACAGGCATGTGCCATAGCATCTGGCTAAAAAACCATATTTTCTGTCCTTGAACTCATGATCCTCCTACCTCAGTTTACCAGGTGCTAGAATTACAGGTGTGGTCCACTCCGCACCCAACTTCATTTTTTATTTTTTAATTTTGAGACAAGGTCTTGCTAAATTGTGCAGGCTGCCTCTGGCCTCGAACTCAAAATCCTCCTGCCTCAGCCTCTGGAGTCACTAGGATTACAGGTATACACCATGCATCTGGCTGGTCCATCATATTATGAACTCATCAATGGATTAATCCACTGATAAGATCAGAGTCCTCATGATCCAATCACTTCCCAAAAGCTCTACCTCTGAACACTGCTGCTCTGGAGACCCAGGGACATTTAAGATCCAAACCATAGCAATGGCTCATAGCATTGTTTCTAAAGTGAAATTAAGTCATGTTTTCTGTTTGTTTTGCGGTACTGAGGGGTTGATTCTAGGGCCTTGTATATACTTTGCAAATGCTTTACCACTGAACTGCACTTGCAGCTCCTTTTTTAATTTTTATCTTGAGACAGGGTCTCACTAAGTTACCCAGGCTGCCTCTGGCCTCAAATCTGCCATCCTTCTGCCTCAGCCTCCCAAATAGCTGGGATTATAGGCATGTGCCACCATGCCCAGTGACTTAAATAATATATTTTGTAGCTGTAAATCAATGTTGCACAAATGGACATGTAAGAGTAAAGGGTCTTCCTGCTCTGGAGAAATTCTTCTGTGGGACCAGCCATCTGTACAAAGGCTTCCTTATATATACACACACATGTACATATATAGATGTTGTTGTTGTTAGGTGCCGTCGAGTCGGTATCCAACTCATAGTGACCCTCATAGGGTTTTCAATGGCAGACTGTTTCGGGATTGCCTTGGGAGTGGATTGCCAGGTCCTTCTCCCACTTTTGCAGTGCTGGGAATCAAACTCAGGACCTCAGAGACTGCAGCGCAGCGCTCTACCAACTGAGCTAAATCCCAGCCCCACTATATAGATGTATACACATGTATATGGGCTGTAATACTTTATTTCATTTCATTGATCATTTTCTTCTAAATATACCTGAAACTATCAGTCCATCATATGTTTTCATAAGCCTTTCCCGTATTCAAAAGGTTGCTTATGAACAAGCATTGCTCAATTTTCTATTCCCATGGTCACATTTGTCCCTGATCAGACAATGTCTTCTTCGGATCCATTCTCTACCAAATGAGATTCACTGTCCAGAAATCGATTTTTTTGGATCTCTAAATGGTTTGATAGGAAAGAGTTCATTTGACCTAATTCTGTTATTTCCCAAGTTTCCTGCTTCCTGCCTCTACACGTTAGGTCTTCTGGAATATTCATTTTGGCCCCGAGCAGAAGTTGTCCTGTATCTGTCACTACAAGTAGAGTTGGAAAACAGTAACAATCACCCAACCTTGAAAAGACCATAAGCCATCAATATTTCTTGCTGTCTCCAATTTATACTGTATCTGGGAGAGGAGCCATGTCCACAGGTCCATGTGAAAATGTGAATGCCACAAGCGATTCTCTTGTAATTCTGGTTTTTTCCAACTAGCCACTCCTCCACGTGTCCACACATGCTGTGGAGGCTTGTGTGTTGCTGATCGCTATGCCACCGGTCTTTCAGATACAGCAGGGCCACCCATGGGGAACAGGTTTCAGCTGAGCTTCCAGACTAAGACAGACCAGGGAGAAGGACCCAGAAGCCCACTCCCAAAACAATTAGCCACTGAAAACCCTATGACTAGCAGAGAGGCACTGTCCACTATAGTTCTGGAAAATGAGCCCTTCCCTCACCACCCCCCCCCAGGCTGGAAGACATTCAAGAAACAACTGGGGAAGAGTTGCCTCCTCAAAGTAGAGTTGATATTAATGACAGGGATGGAGTAAAGCCCCTGGGACCTCCTTTTGCTGATGTGACATGACTCATAATGAGAAAAAACACAGTACCTGCAACACTGAGCTCAAATATAAAAAGATTGTGTGCATGGCACAGTGTTGGGTAGTGTTTCATTGTGTTGTACTTAGGGTCACTATGAGTTGGATCCCACTCGATGGCATTCAACAACAACCCAACCAGCTAGTGGTGGCAGCTGAAAGGTAATAGGATGCTGATGGAAAAAATTGCAGACAAAGAAAAGGAAAGAAGAAAAAAAAGTAAGTGAAATTTTGCATATGTATCTGACAATACAGTCATCCAACCTTTTGTAAAATACTGTAAACTAGTACCATACAACTGCTTACAGCCACAGAGTGGCAATAAAAGGGAAATGCCATTAAAACAGAAGGAGGAATTTATAATTAAAAAGCGGCACACAGTTGTTCATCAAGCCATACAGTGGGCAGACATAATCAGGTGGGTTTACACATAGACAATATAACAGGGTTTTCTTTTTCTTTTTCCCACTGTCCAAATTTCTAGCCAGCCTGAGTTGCTGGAAAGCAACTTACCATGTCTTCCTCTTACAAGAACTCACAAATGAACATGCAGATCAGTCAGACTAACTAGTCATATTGTGCAAAGCTTGTCCAGATCCTCTGATTGTCTTAGTTCGGGCAAGAGAAGGAGGAAGTTCTCAAAGTGACTCACAACTGCCAAAGGTGGCCCTGCGATTGTCTTTGTCCTCTTCTCTCCTCTGATTTCATTCAAGAGAATGTGGAGCCAGTTGAACAAGATGCTCATTTGGGGCATTTTTTCCTCTGTCACATGTAAGCCCACTCATCATGCTGAAACTTGACCTGCCAAACCAAAATATCATGTGGAAAATGAGATTTCTCGTCTTCCTTTTTTCTCTTTCAGTTCAGACAGCTGTGTTGGGTTGTGAGACCAAAAGCCACGCAAATGGTGAGTTTCACTTACTTCTTTCTTACGAAAACCATGCTTGTTGGAACCGTGAGATGGTCAGCTTTAAACAGGAATAGTCGTTTATAAGTTTCTGTAAGTTTTCAGATAACCAAACAAATTCTTTTCAGCTACCTACTCTTGAAAAGAAGCTGATTTCAGGCAGGGAGTTTTGGCATTTTACTGAGGATCAGTGGCAAAGTACTGAAATTGTTTTAACCATGAAATCTTTCTAATTTTGGTTGTTGTTGTTTACTAGAAAACCAACACAAAATCATAGTGAAATAATTCAAGCCACACTGGAATATGTATTGGGAGGTAGAAATATGGGTAGCATTAGGCCTCTTTGGTGCTAAGTCTGGTTCTACCATTTTCCAGCTGGCAGCCTGGGCAGGTAATGTAACCATGTTAAGCTTTTTTTTTTTTTTTTTTTTTTTTCATCTGTGAAGTGGGAATAAAAAAGCATCTGCCTGGAAGGGTTGTTGGAAGGATTGGCTGATATAATCCTTATTCCCTGGCATAGTGCCTGGCATGTGGTAAATTATTAATTTATGTAAGCCATTTAAGAATATTAATATTAATACTGATATTAATATATAAATACATGTTATTATATAATTAATATATATTAATATTAATATATATTCTTAAATAAAATGAACATATTGTTACACTGCTTCCGATGTCTCTCCCTTCTTTATTTCCAAAAGCAACTACTATCAGTAGTCTTTTCCCCCCCAGTACTGGGGGATTGAATCCAGGCCTTGTGCATACTAGGCAAGTGCTCCACCACTGAGCCACACCCACAACCCCTTTGCATTTTTGTATTTTGAGATAGGGTCTCACTAAATTGTATAGGCTGCCTCTGGCCTCCAACCTGTGGTCCTCCTGCCTCAGCCTCCTGTATCGCTGGGATTATAAGTATGCGCCAGAGTGCCCAGCTCAGTAGTCTTTTTATATTCAGTATCATTGTAAAAAACAAAACAAAACAGAACAAAAAGCTTTTTCTTTTCTTTTTTCTTTTTCTTTTCTTTTCTATTCTGTGTGTGTGTGTGTGTGTGTGTGTGTGTGTGTGTGTGTGTGATGCTGTGGATGAAACCCAGTGCCTTGCAAATGCTAGGCAAGTGCTCTACCGCTGAACTATACCCCCCATCCTCAAAAGATATTTTTTAAAGACAAGAAAATGAATCAGTAAGTTCCAACGCGTCATATACAGAACCTTATTCAGATGAAAAATATTTTTAAAAACAGGTAATTAGAGAAATTAGAACTCTCTCTCTCTCACTCTCTCTCTCTCTCTCTCTCTCTCTCTCTCTATATATATATATATATATATATATATATGTGGAGATTTTTAAAAATAGTTTTAAAAATAGTTTTTAGGTGTGATCATGTTATCATTATATTCACAAAAAAGAGTTCTTATCTTTTGGAGATATAAACTGTTAATGCCCTCCAGCCAAAGACACCAGGGACACATAAGTAGTTGAACAAAGTTGGGATTATTGATGGCTTGTTTTAATGAGGGAAAAAGCATATCATGGGAAACCCAAGGACATGTCAGTGAGAGCACGTTAAAAGGACTTACTATAGATTTGGACTTGTGTTACAGGATTTGAAGAAAGATCAAAGCAGAAGACTTTGTTCTAGATTGCATTTTTATAGAAAGAGGGTGTAATTCTTTTTCTTTTCTTTTTCTCTCTTTTTTTTTTTTTTTTTTTTTTTGAGACAGGGTCTCACAGTGTAGCCCAGGCTGTCTTCCTATATAGCCCATGTTGGCCTTGAACTCATATAGATCCTCCTGCCTCATCTTCCCCAATGCTGGGATTACAGGCAGGCACTACTGCACCTGGCTCAAGAGGGTATAATTCTATGACTGGGTAATTTAGTAATTCTCAGTTAAAAGGCAAGAAGAACAGAGGGCAGTTAAAGGTGGTGTCAATGTCAAACAAAAATATAGAGACCAGCCAGACATGATGGTACACTCCTGTAATCCCAGTAACCCAGGAGGCTGAGCCAGGAGGATCACGAGTTAGAGATGAGACAGAGCCTATGAAATTTAGTGAAACCCTGTCTCAAAATAAAAAATAAATAAGGGGCTGGAGTAGCAACCCAGTGCTGGAGCATTTGCCTAGCATGTGTGAGGACCTGGGTTCAACTTTAGTTCTGAAAAATAAATATGTATGTATATATAAAGAGACAAATATCCAATAAGGAAATTTTATCTGGGACTAAATAAATAGGACTGCATCTGGGAGGCACATAGTGAGGTGTTTTGAGGAAAGGTCTTTGGCACTTGTGGCATTATGAGAGAGCTGGTGTGCTCTGTTTCATGAGTGGCTGCTGTTAGTAGCCAGCTAGTCATAGCTGGTTATGACTTTAAGACAAATAAAACTTGTCTTAAAGTCATAGCCAGTAGTTGCTAAGTAAAATTTTCCTTAAAGTTATGACAAGAAGCAACCAAGCATAGTAGTGCATGCCTGTAATCCCAACACTCAGGAGGCTGAGGCAGGAAGATCTCTTGTTTAAGACCAGCCTGGGCTACAACAGTGAGACTCTCTGACTTAAAACAAAACAAAACAAAACAAACAAACAAAAAAACTTAGTTTATTCTTTGGTGGTAATAATATATACCACACATTGTCGTTTTTTTCTTTTTGCAGTACTGGGGGTTGAACCCAGGGCCTTGCAATACTTCGCAAATGTTTTACCACTGGGCTGCACTGCAGACCATTTATTTTTTATTTTGAGTCAGGGTCTCACTGAGTTACACATGCTGCCTCTGTCCTCAAACAATGTTTTTTTTTGTTGTTGTTTATTTTTTGTTTTTAAAGAAGTTTACTTGGCTCTTGGTTATGGTTCAATGTTGAGGGCCACATCTGATGATGGCCTTCTTGCTGGCAGAGTCCCAAAGTAGTTCAGGTCATCATATAGTGAAAGAACAGGAACGCTTGTGTATGCTCCAGTTGGTCTACTTCTCCCTATAAAGCCACCAGAATTCAATCATGAAAGCACCACCCTGATGACCTTGCTGTTGTTGTTGTTGTTAGGTGCCTTTGTGTTGCTGTAAGACTCAGCAACCCTACAAACAACAGGCAAACCATTATCATTAGTGCTTCTCTGCTATTCATAGGGTTTTCAGCAACCCTACAAACAACAGGCAAAACATTATCATTAGTGCTTCTCTGCTATTCATAGGGTTTTCAACGGCAGATTGTTTTTTTGGGAGTGGCTTGCCAGGTCCTTCTCCCAAGTCTATAGCACCTGGTGTTCCCAGGTGGTCTCCCTTCCAAGTAGTAACCAGGGCGGTCCCTGCTTAGCTTCCAAGATCTGATGGGATCGGATGCCACAGCGGTACGGTTGCAGACCTGATGACTACATAGAGAGACACTGCCTCCCCAAACCAAAGACTAGATAAATAACCTAATTACCTTGAAAATGCCCTTCTTGCCTCTCATTGTTTTTGTTAGGTGCTGTAGAGTTGGTGTCCAACTCATAGTGACCCTATGCAAAACAGGCAAAATAGTATTGTTAGTGCTTCTCTGCTATTCATAGGGTTTTCAATGGCTGATTGGTTTTTGGGAGTGGGCTACTGGGTCTTTCTCCCAAGCTTACAGCACCTGGTGTGCCCATGAAGTCTCCTATCCAAGTACTAACCAGGCCCGGCCCTGCTTAGCTTCTGAGATCTGACAGGATCAGACGCCACAGGGGTATGGCTGCAGGCTCTATCCTCTTAATACATCAGAGTAAGAGGTTTCCATCCTCTTAGTACTTGACAATGGGGATTAAATTCCAGCATGAGTTTTAGAGGGAGTAAACCATACTGAAAGTAAAGCAATAATCAATGGCATTGTGGGCAGACAGAATGGGATTGATCATGAATTGATCATTACTGAAGCTGGGTGATGGGTATGTGGGGGTTCAGGATACTGTTTTCCATACTATTATGTTTAAAATTTTCCAAAATAAAAAACAATAACCAATGGACCAACCAAGCCATCAGACATAATGTTTGGTCATAGAACCTGGATCTGTGCTACTATTTCAAAGTCAGCATAGCCAGTCTTTTTCTTTCTTTCTTGTGGTTCTGGGAATCGAACCCAGGGCCTTCACGTACGCTAGGGAAGTGCACTACCACTGAGCTATATCATCAGCCCAGGCCTAGCTACTCTTAAGCCTACTACAGATTCTCCTGGCAAGAATGGCATCCACCTCAGAAGAATGCACTGCCCAGGTCCACCCTCCAGTCACCGTGAGGAGCCTCTGTAGACCTTGAACTTTGTCACACAGTCTGACAGTGCAGGCAAGGATGATTTCCCTCAGGAAAGCTCACCAAGAATGGAATGTCTCTACTACCTGGCCCCTGACATACGGCTAGACAACCACTGAGTTATTATCTAGGAGTCTTAACAATGACTTTTTCTGGTGTCATTTTGTTTTCCAGAGTTCCCTTCTCCAAATTTGACCTCAAATACAAATGTTGTGATGATGGGTCAAAACATATCTCTGTTTTGTTCCCATAAGAACAAATCACTGCAGGTCACCTATTTGTTGTTTTTGCATAAGAAACACCTGGAAACCAAGAAAGCAAAAGGGGAACCTGCAATTTTTAACCTAAACATCTCCAGAGCCAGTGATTCAGGTCCCTACAAATGCAAGGCCCAAGTTTTCAACTGTTCAAAATACAGCCGTGAGTTCAACTTCACACTTGTTGGTAAGTACATCACTTGCTCTGTGACTTGTGGGGTTCTTTCCTGTTCTAGAAAGGCTCTCCGTGCCCCTTATAAGTTTGCATTCAAAAGCTTTGGAAATATGTCACTGAGATCTTTATTCTACTTTCTCTTTCTTTCTTTCTTTCTTTCTTTCTTTCTTTCTTTCTCTTCTCTTTCTTTTTTGAGACAAGGTCTCACTATATGGCACAAGCTGGCCTCAAACTCACCATCCTCCTGCCTCTGCCTCCCAAGTGCAGGGATTACAGTGTGAGATTCTTTCTTTCTTTCTTTCCTTCCTTCCTTCCTTCCTTCCTTCCTTCTTTCTTTCTTTTTTTTCTCTTTCTTCTTTCTTTCTTTCCCTCTTTCTTCTTTCTTTCTTTCCTCTCTCTCTCTCTCTCTCTCTCTCTCTCTGTTTTTGTTTTTGTTTTTGAGAGAGAGTCTCATTGTGTAGCTCAGGCTGATTTGGATTTCACTATGTAGACCTCAAGGGTGGGATTTAGCTTAGTTGGTAGAGTGCTGCTCTGCAGTCTCTAAGGTCCCAGGTTTGATTCCCAGCACTGCAAAAATAGGAGAAGGGCATGGCACTCCACTGCTGAGGCAATCCTGAAACAATCAGCCATTGAAAACTGCCTGCAGCCGTAGCCCTGTGGCATCCAATTCCGTCAGATCTTGGAAGCTAAACAGGGTCAGGCCTGGTTAGTACTTAGATGGGAGACCATGTAGGAACACCAGGTGCTGTAGGCTTGGGAGACAGACCTGGCAACCCACTCCCAAAAATGAATCTGCCATTTAAAACCCTATGAACGGCAGAGATGCACTGACAATAGTGTTTCGCCTGTTGTTCGTAGGGTCGCTATGAGTTGGATACCGACTCAACAGCACCTAACAACAACAACAACATGTAGACTTGTAGGCATGTCTCAGACTTGTGTAGATCAATAATTAGTTTGTTGATAGCTTTTCTAGATGCATTATTCCATGATCCCCACCATCTGGGCAAAAGTTATTTTTTTCTGAAGACTCCATAAGGAAGTCTTGAAATCAGTATTAGGCCCTATGGAGAGAGCAGGGCTTGAAACCTTCAAAAAAACTGGGTTCAGATTCAAGTGCAGGTTCAATATGTAAAAATGTATAGGGTTCAGTTTGGGCTGGGTTTGGGTCTAAGTCCTGCATGTCGATGGTAGGGCTTCAAACTGAACCCAAATCCTGAGGCCATTTCAGTTCAAGCATTTTTAAAAACTTTCTTGAGGGCCAGCTTTGACATTTTTTTGTATCCCTAGCTATTTATTATACATAAAAATTGAAAAATAGTTTAAAATTTTTATTGCTCTATCTACACATAGGATTAAAATGTAAACCCAAACCTGAACCAAAACCGAACCCTCTACATTTTGACATATTGAACTCACACCTGATCATGAACCCAATTTTTCATGAGTTTGAAGTCTTGGGAAGGGGTCTTTGCAGCCCCCAATCTTTTCCATGTTCTTCCTTTTACAATAGAGTCCCTCATCAGCTAGCACTCTTCCTGCCCAACCACGTCTTATAAATAATTCTGTATTTTAAAATACTTAACAATACTTTAAAATACTTCTGTATTTTTCTGTGCCATCTTTCCACCCAAGCCTCTTACACCCCAGCATGAATGACCAATTCCGTGAAGGTGACCTTGATAATGGACTCCTGGGAGAGGGAGAATATATGTACATTATACCCGGAGTCTTGTAAACATAGGATCAGCTCTGAGTAATTCTTGAGGTTTGCCCTATATAGTACTGTAGCCAGTAGCTACATGTGACCATTTAAATTTAAATTTAAATTAATTTAAATTAGATGAAGTATAAAAAGAATGAGCTCCACAGTCTCATTGGTCACATTTCAGGGGCTAATAGGCACAGGTGGCTGGTGGCCATCATATTAGTCAATGTAGTCAACAAGTCAATTAGTCAACATCAAACATGTTTATCACTATAGAAAGTTCTAATGAGCGAGGCATAGTAGTTCAGGCCTGTAATCTCAGCACTCTGTGAGGCTGAGGCAGGAGGATCACAACTTCAAGACCAGCCGAGGCAGGAAGATAGTAACTTTGAGGCCATCCTGGGTTATATAGCAAGTTCCAGGCCAGTTACAGCTACCTAGCAAAACCCTGTCTCAAAAAAAAAAAAAAAAAAAAAAAAAAAAAAAAAAAAAAAAAAAAAAAAAAAAAAAAAAAAAAAAAAAAAAAAAAAAAGAAAGAAAAAGAAAAAGAAAAAGAAAAAAGAAAGTTCTATTGGACAACAATGGTAAATAGTTTAGCTTTTAGGTTTAGCTTTTAGGTTATAGCTGTCTTAATAATCTAATGATAGTGACGGATACTTTACACAAAGAAATACTCATAAGACTGTAGATACACATTTGGCAGGATGTTGTGGGCTCCAGGTTAGAAATAAGAGTCCAAGAGTCTTTGGGCATAAACTGAGCAGAAGTTATACTATAAACAGAATATGTAGAAGAAGAAAGAAACCCCCATAAACATGGGACTGGAATGTGGCAGATGCTGTGAGGGTTGTTGCTATTGTTAGGTGCCATCAAGTTAGATCAGAGTTCATAGTGACCCTATATACCACAGAACAAAACACTACTCGACACTGTGCCATGCCTGGCAATATTGTCAGTGCTTCTCTGCTATTCATAGGGCTTTTGATGGCTGATTGTTTTGGGAGTGAGCTAGTGGGTCCTTCTCCCAAGCCTACAGCACCCAGTATTCCCAGGTGATCTCCCATCCAAGACCTAACCAGGCCTAGCTCAGCTTAGCTTCTGAGATCTGATGAGATCGGATGCCAGAGGAGTATGGCTGCAGGCATGAAGATAGTAACTTAAATGATAATATTCTCCAGTAGTGGGTAATACATGATGAATGTGTGTGTTTGGCATGACTTTCCTGTAATTTGTTGGCATGATTACACTATTCTGTGGAACTGTTTTGGTAGGTTATAAAGCTACATCATCTTTACTAAAACCAAATTAATAAATATTTATTGAGTGCCTACTTGGTGCAAACAATTGTCCTTCTGAGATTTCAGTGATGCCAACGACATGGTCATGTTCCTAACCCAGTAAAAGGAGAGGGTAAGAGCCATAAACACAGTCTCCTGAATTAAATACTTCATGAGAGCCCAGCTATGCCGAGCCCTGGGAATACATTGGTTCCCGGCCTGTGAAGTTTACAGTCTAGGTAGGGAGGCTCAAGACCCAGTACCCAAACAAATCGATCACAAACTGTGCTGGTTGTTGCAAAGAAAAGGAAATTGGCACAGTGCTGGGGATGAGAGGGGCATGGGAAGGTCCTACTACTTAGTGAAGGCCTTTGCAAGGGGCTGAGCCTGCAGTAGAGCCCCAAAGGGT
>VMDO01025786.1:0-27700 GCA_007922755.1 Pedetes capensis | reverse complement strand
GGGATTCCTTGACTCTGTTAATTGTTTCTTTTGCTGTGCAGAAGCTTTTTGATTTCATGTAGTCCCATTTATCTATTCTTGTTTCAATTTCTTGAGCAATTGGAGTCCTATTAAGGAAATACTTTCCTATGCCTATATGATGGAGTGTATTGCATATCTTGCCTTCTATAAGTTTCAAAGTTTCTGGTTTTATGCTGAGATCTTTTATCCATTTTGAGTTAACTCTCATGTATATTGAGAGATGCGGGTCAGCTTTCATTTTTCTGCATGCAGATGACCATGTTTCCCACCACCATTTGTTGAAAAGGCTGTCCTTTTTCCAGTTTACTTGCTTTGCTCCTTTGTCGAAAATCAGGTGGCTATAGGTGTGTTGAGGTATTTCTGGGTCTTCTGTTCCCGATGTCTTCGGGCCTATTTTGTGCCAGTACCAAGCTGTTTTTGCAACCACTGCCCTGTAGTATAGCTTGAAGTCAGGGATTGTGATTCCACCTGCATTAGATTTGCAGCTTAAAAGTGTTTGGGTTATACGTGGTCTTTTATGGTTCCATATGAATGTTTGGATCATTTTTTCTATTTCTGTAAAGTCAGTCAGTGGAATTTTAATGGGTATTGCATTAAATCTATAGATTGCTTTTGGTAGGATAGCCATTTTTACTATATTAATTCTCCCTATCCAGGAGCAGGGGACGTCTTTCCATTTTTCACTGTCCTCTGCTATTTCTTTCTTTGTTGTTTTCAAATTTTGCTTGAAGAGATCTGAAGGGTCTTTGGTTAGATTGATTCCAAGGTATTTAATTTTCTGGTGGGCTATCATGAATGGTATTTTTCCTGAAATTTCTTCTCTTCCTGTTTGACATTGGTGTAAAGAAAAGCTTTTGATCTTTGTGTGTTAATTTTGTAGCCTGCGACTTTGCTGAAGGAGTTAATTAGTTGTAACAGTTTTCTGGTTGAGGTTTTGGGGTCTTTCAGGTATAAGATCATATCATCTGCAAATAAGGATAATTTGATCTCTTCCTTGCCAATCTGTATCCCTTTGATTTCTTTCTCTTGTCTGAAAGCCCTGGCCAGGACTTCAATTACTATGTTGAATAGAATAGGCGAGAGAGGACATCCTTGTCTTATTCCAGATCTAAGAGGATATGGTTTCAGTTTTTCTCCATTTAATATCATGTTGGCTGTAGGTTTGTCATAAATGACTTTTATGAAATTAAGGTATTTGCCTGTTATACCTATCTTCTCCAGGGTCTTTATCATGAAAAGGTGTTGAATTTTGTCTAAGGCCTTTTCCACATCAATTGAGATGATCATCTGGTTTTGGTTTGCCAGTTTCTTAATATGCTGGATTATATTAATTGATTTCCATATGCTAAAACAGCCTTGCATCTGTGGTGTAAATCCCACTTGGTTGTGGTGGATAATCTTTTCAATATGCTGCTGGATTCTGTTTGCCAGAATTTTATTAAATATATTTGCATCTAGATTCATAAGGGAAATGGGTTTATAATTCTCTATCTTAGATGAATCTTTTCCTGGTTTAGGTATCAGGGTGATGGTAGCTTCATAGAATGTGTTTGGGAGTATTCCCCTCTTTTCTATTTTTTGGAATAATTTGAGGAAGACAAGTACTATATCTTCTTTAAAAGTTTGATAAAATTCTGCTGTAAATCCATCAAGACCTGGGCTCTTCTTTGTTGGGAGACTTTTAATTACCTTTTCTATTTCTGTATATGTATTGGGCTTGTTTAAGTCAGTTATGTCTTCTGGAGTTAGCTTTGGTAGGTCATATGTGTTAATAAATTTGTCCATTTCTTCTGCATTTTCATATTTTTGGGAATACAGTCTCTCGTAGTAATCCCTAACAATTTTGTGTATTTTGTTGAAGTCGGTGGTTATGGACCCGTTGTCTTTCATAATCCGTAGTATGTTGGATTTTTCCTTTTTCTTTTTGATGAGGTTAGCCAGATGGGGGTCTATTTTATTAATCTTTTCAAAGAACCTGCTTTTAGTCTTATTAATTTTTTGAATTATCTCTTTGGGTTCTAATTAAGATATTTCTCCCTTTATTTTTGTAATTTCCTTTTGGGTGTTCCCTTTAGGATAGATTTTTTGTTGGATTTCTAGTGTCTTAAGATGCATCATTAGGTCACTTATTTGGTTCTTCTTTATTTTATTGATGAGGGCACTTAATGCTATAAACTTCCCTCTTAAAACTGCCTTTGCTGTATCCCGTATGCTTTGGTATGATGTGTTTTCATCATCATTTGATTGTAGGAATTTTTTAAATTCCAATTTGATTTCATCAACCACCCATGGGTCATTCAGCAGTGTATTATTCAGTGTCCATGAGTTTGTAAAGTTTCTGGAATTATTCTTGCTGTTGAGCTCCAATTTCATTCCATTGTGATCTGAAAAGGAACAGGGGATAATTTCTACTTTTTTGTATTGTTGAGGGAGTTCTTATGGACTAGCATATGATCTATCTTAGAAAACATTCCATGTCGAGCTGAGAAGAATGTGTATTCCTCATCGTGTGGATTCTATATATATTCTGTATATATCTCTGAGATCCAACTGGTTTAGGGTGGAGATTAGATTTGATGTTTCTCTGTTGATTTTTTGTTTTGATGACTTGTCTCTTGACAAAAGTGGGGTATTGAAGTCCCCCAGTATTATTGATTCTGGTCCAATAAAGTTCTTTATATTCCATAAGTTTTGTCTTATAAAGCTAGGTGCCCCTATGTTTGGGGCATAAATATTAGTGAGCATTATTGATTCTTGATTGATTGTTCCTTATATTAAAATGTAATGTCCTCCTTTGTCTCTTCTAATTAGTTTTGGAATGAAATTTAATCTATCTGAAATTAGAATTGCAACACCTGCTTTCTTTTTTTTTTTTTTTTGCCCCCTGCTAGGTATACACTTTTCCAGCCCTTAACTTTCAGTTTATTCCAGTCTTTGTGAGATAGATGAGTTTCTTGAATACCACATATTGATGGTTTGTGTTTTTTCATCTAATTATCCAACCTCTGTCTCTTAACTGGTGAGTTAAGACCATTTACATAGTAGTGATTACTGAGTAGTATTCATTGTTATACCCCCAATCATTACCTGTTACTGATTGATGAATCATGTTTGCTTTGGTCCTTTCTTGGGTTGCACTCATCTCAGCTAACCAGCTCTTTGATTTCCTTTGTAGGGTTGTCTTAACTCTCCTGGATGTGGTAATTGATTTACAATCCTCTCCAGTGCTGGTTTGGTGGTTGCATATCATTTAAAATCTTCAGTGTCATTAAATGTCTTATGTTCCTCATCTATTATCAAAGATAATTTACTGGATATATTAATGTAGGCTGGAGATTGTATTTTTTAATATTTGAGTCACCTGTGTCCATTCCTTTCTAGCTTTCAATGTTGATATGGAAAAGTCTGCAGTAATTTTAATTGGTTTTGCTTTATAAGTAATAAGGGGTTTCTGTCTTGCTGCTTGCAGGATAGCTTCCATGCTCTCTAATGACAGCATGCAAGCAATGACGTGTCTTGAGGATGATCTACTTAAGTCAGCCTTCAAAGGAGTCCTGAATGACTCAGTGGTGTATACATCCATTTCCTGTGCTATCTTTGGGAAGTTTTCCTTGAGGATATCATTTGCTAGGTTGTGAAGGCCTCCAGTGGATCTTTCTTCTCCTTCAGGAATGCCCTGAATTCTTATATTTCTTTTTTTCATTCTATCTGAGTTCTCTTGGAAATCTTTCTTTAAAACCTTTATCATTGACTCCATTTCTAATTGCTTGTATTTCAGCTCATTTATGCCATCTTCTGCCTCAGAGATCCTCAACTCAGATTCATTCAGTCTCAATGAAAAAGATTCTTTAGCCGTGTTCAATTCTGATAATTTGGATTGAGTTTCAAGGAGAGTTGCTTGGTTTTTTCTTACCACTTCTAACTGGGATGATGGAATGGATTCCAAGTGAGATACCTTCTTTTCAAGGATTTCCAGGGTGCTTGTAGTATTTGTTTTAATTTCTCTTACCATGTTTATAACCATGACTCTGAATTCTGAATCAGAGATCTCTAAGAATTGAGAGTCCTTGGAGTTATTTGTTGGGGGGCTTTGCTGTGTGGGGCCTTCAGATCCATCCTGCCCATTTGTATTTTTTGTAGGTTTACTTTTTTTGCCCATAATATGGTCTGGGAAGTAGAATTCGTCTCTCCTGAGTGCACAGAATTTCTCCCTCTGTTATTCCTTTGAGATTGTGTGGTGCTGAATCTCTGGTGCTTATTTGAGCTTATAAGCTGGGTATATTCTTGGCTTTTTGGTCTGTGTGTTTCTCTCTTTCGTCCACCAGCCCAACTCCAAAGGGGCTAGTGGATAGGGAGGTGATAGATTTTGTTTCTCTTCTGTAGATTGAGAAAGGGGGGGGGGATCCAGTGACAGAAGAGGGAGAAAGAGGAGGTAGAATACAGAGGCTAATAGAAATAACTGTCAAAATTAAAGTAAGGTTAAGACTTAAGGGTAAAATTATTAAAACAAAGATACATATATAGCTTAAGAAAAAGAGAAGGAGAATAGAAAAAGTGAAGAGAGTAAAACAAGATAGGAAGAAAATAGAAATGAAAAAGAAAAATAAACTCATGCATACACGCTCCCACACACATATAAAAGCACTTATAGTTAGGTGCAGTGGTGTACACCTGCAATCCCAGCGGCTTGGGGGGCAGAGGCAGGAGGACCACAAGCCCAAGATCACAGGCAGCCTGTGCAACCCAGCAAGACCCTGTCTCAAAAAGTAAAAAATATGGGCTGGGGACACAGCACAGCGGTCCAGCACCTACAAAGCAAGCAGGCGCAAGACCCTGGTTTCAAACCCCTGTACAAAACAAACAAAAAAAACATGCATACATGCTCCCACACACATATAAAAACACTTGTAGTCACGTGCGGTGGTGCACGCCTGCAATCCCAGTGGCTTGGGGGGGCGGAGGCAGGAGTATCACAAGCCTGAGATCAGAGGCAGTTTGCACAACCCAGCAAGCCCTTGTCTCAAAAAGTAAAAACTATGAGCTGGGGGCACAGTGCGGCGGTCCAGCACCTACAAAGCAAGCAGGCGCAAGACCCTGGATTCAAATCCCCATACAAAAAGAAAAACAAAAAAACCTTGTATGTTCTTGCAGGTGGAATCTGTACTGTGGATACCCAGTTCCACCAGGTGAAGTCAATACTGCAGGAGGCAGTGCTCCCTCCAGAACTCAGGATGGCAGTGTTTTCACACAATCTGCAAGAGCAGTCTGTCTTAGTCTATAGAGATTTTGCCGATTATGTAGAAAATGGCGGATAGCCCCACAATGTCCTGGGTTTAAGTGGGACACTAAATGACCAAAGAGATGGTTCCACAAAATATTCTGTGTCTATTGTATTGTTTGAGAGGCAGTGGAACCTGTGGGGTCCTCCCTGGAGTTTTCCCTGTCCCACATAGTTCGGGCGCCAATTCCCCAAATCAGAGATTTCTGGCCCAAAGTCTATAGCATGGAGGGAATATAGCTGCTATTGCGGATTTTTTTATTGCAGGGCTTTCCGCCCACTTGGGAGACCACTTGGGAGGACCAAATCCTCTTGTGGGCAGGATGATATCCAAGCCCCCAGGAGGGAATCTGTAGCAGGTCTGTCCGTATGCTGCGATTGCGCTTGAAACTGCTCTTATTGTGTCTAATTTTGCTGCTAGGCTCTGCCAAACAGGAGCACTCTGTCCGTGTGGGGCTCATCCACCTCCACAGACCCTACCTTTCTCCACAGTGCAGTGGGATGACTTAGGATCACCTCTGGTGTATCTGGTATCCGGGTGTATGTGTGCCCTTATGTCTGTGGAGATTGCATCTGCACCACTGTCCCTCCACAACAGGAGGGAGGGAGCCGCACTTTAGCTCTGGACGCGTATTGCTGGCACCGGTTTCCCAGTTCCCCCCCGAGATCACTCCTCGTACCCTTGCGTATCTACTCTCATGGATCTGACCCCTATTTTCTTGCATGAGGGACCTACAACAGCCCAGCATCTCAGGATGCAGGACATATGCCACTAAAGATGACGATTCCGTGTGCCACCTCAAACTGACTCATCCAAAATTTGTAGTTTGTGTCCCGCGGGCAGGATGACAGTGTGATGTCAAGGTTGCACTCTGTGTTGGGTCCGGCTCCCGTGGGTGTGTGTGCACGAAGTCCCCTCTGAGTCTCCGGGATTCTATCCCACCCTCTGTGTGATGGCGAAATGGTGGAATGGCAGTCCCACTACTGACTTCTGTGTAGCTCCTCTGAAGACAAATACTCGATTTCAGTGTTCATCCAGTTTCATCCTCTATCTCCCAATCTAAACTATCACTGTTTCTATCTATTCAATGTGAGTTCTAAACCCCTAATCAAGGCTTCCCTTTATTCTGGGACAGAAGGCACGTGTTATCTGTCTGCCATCTTGCCCCCTCCCCTGAGATTTTGAAAAGTTAAATGGGCTGCTAAACATGGCACAACTATACATATGCCATTATCGTTTGTATTTTGCAATTATATGAAGAACTTGATGAATATTTCTATCACAAAATTAAAACATTTCCATTTGATGATATTTGTGTATGGGAAAGTGGTGCAGGGGTATTGTCAGGGAGATGCTGCAGAGAGATGCATTTAACCTCAAGAGAAACTTTACCATTTAGGTAAATTCTACCATTCTAGGAAGTGTTTAGTTCTTTGATGGCTTAGGATCTTATACAAATCTTCCACATCTATCATTTTAATCTAATTTATTTAATTAGTAAAAAATCGGTAAGTTTGGGGCTTTAGCTCATATACACTTGTAAAGATGATAAAGAGGTGTTCTGCAGTACTGGGGGGATGAACCTACATCCTCACACATGTTAGGTAATTGCCCTACCACTGAGCTGCACTTGTTGCCCCCTTTTTTAATATTTATTTTGACACAGGGTCTCCATAAATTGTGAAGTCTGCACCTGGCCTTGAAGCTCTGATCCTCCTGCTTCAGTCTATAATGTAATATAGTTATATTGTTCTGTATTTGATACTTTTATATCATTAAATATAGATCTTGATATAAAAGAGCTCTGAGCATTTTTAAGCACAGTGGTGTAAAATCACCAAGAAGTTTTTCAATTGTATGCCAACAACTTGTTTATAGCAGGCTGTGTCCTGGCTTCTTCCTCTGTTTGGCATGGTTGTTTACTCTGCTTTCTTTCTGAACAGACATTGATGAATGTCAAAACAGAGACCTCTGCCAGCATGAGTGTAAAAATACCATTGGAAGCTATCACTGTGTCTGCCCACCTGGTTATCAACTTATGCTCAATGGAAAGACATGCCAAGGTGAGAAAATATTGGGATGTTTATTACTGCAATAAACTAACATAAAACTAGCATAGGAAAATGTGAGTTCTTGTGAATAATTACTCTCCTTGATGCTTCCCCTTCTTTCCCACTTCCATTGGTCAGACTTATGTTTAAACATTACTTTTGCAAGTAGAAGAAGCAATAAGAAAGCAATTCAGTAAAGGAAAATAGTGGAGACACATTTTTGGTATGGTCTTACATGAAGGAGCAAGAATGCTTAAACCAGTTTATATGACATATTTTGTTAACAGTAATAGACCCCTTTCTTCTTTTTGCACAATTCAGGTCAGATTTAATGTTAAATGAGTACTCAGTAAATTTACTACAACTTGAGAACTTATTTGATGTTTTATCACTCTCATTAGACTTAATTTTAGAGTGATCAGCAGGTTAAAAAATCCATTCATTCTTTGAGTCTACAAATGATATGAAATAATCATGGGCTAGCTTTGCAGAATGCAAATGGTTTAAATAGAGAAAAAGGTACAGTCCTTCTCTTTAAGAACTTTTAGTCTAGTGGAGACATGTGAATAAATAAAATACTGGTTTATAGGTTCTGTAGCAGAGCTGATGGTTGGAGTTTAGCTCAGTTGGTAGAGTGCTTGCTCTGCACACTCTGAGGACTTTTGTTCAATCCCCAGCACTACAAAAATGGGAGAAGTACCTGGCAGCCCATTCTCAAAGCAATCCCCAAATAATCAGCCATTGAAAACCCTATGACTAGCAGAGAAGCACTGACATAGTGCCAGGGATGGCACAGTGTTGGGGAATGTTTCCTTCTGTTGTATATTGGGTCACTATGAGTCAGACCCCACTCAATGGCACCTAACAGCAACAACATCAATAGCAGAGCTGGGGACAAAGTGTAGTGATAATAGAAAGAAAAAATGTCAATCTCAAGAGTTCCCTTTTCACATAAAAATGTGAAAGGAGAATTGTATTTTAGTGAGGCATATTGCAACATGTACTTAGGTTAAGAAGAAATAAGAACTTGTATAACTTTAAAAAATATTCTAGGAACCTCAATTTTGTGAACAAAATCTGAGAATATTATGTAAGTATTAATATGCTTCTAAATTTAACTAATTTCTATCATGTACCAACTTAGATATATCCTTTTGTAAAATATACCAAATATAATCTTTAAAAGAGCATTTTGTCAGTAGCAATCAAATTGAGATTCAATTCTTTCTTTCTGGCATTCACAAAAGACAAGCTAGGAATGCAGCTCATGGAAAAAGTTTCCCAAGAGCCAAGACCAGGATGGGCAAGGGCTTTACCTTAGTTACCATGAGTACCGCTATCCCTACCCTGCCTATTCACATGCCCTGAGAATCCCACTGGATTGCATGGGCTGGAGAAGAAACCTGACCTCAGTGGTAACTTTTACTCCCACCCATCAGTCACCAAACATTATCAAGAATTTACTCTATAACGAATATTTTACTGAGATCTGAAGTACTAGAATAACACATTTATATTACCATCAAGTAAGACCATACCATTTATATTACCATATGTTTTTCCAAAGCAACAATTACCTCATTTGAGTCAGTAGTTTAGATGTATCAATGGCAATCACTTGTACTCGTTGTACAGATAATAAAACTAATTCTCAGCATGATTAGGTAAGCCTTAATATCCTGTAACAATCAAGACCAAAGATAGAACTTGAGCCCAGATCACATATGACTATAATAGTCCTTTGATTTTCCCACAATGCTTTTCAGCAGCAGGGGCATCACACTTTGGAGCATAGTGTAGGAGCACTGATAGTCCATGTTTTAGAACCTACCTCAGTTCTTCAACCCAAGAATCTTTGGGCAAAAATGCCAGGGCCCAACACTGCAGCTGTACTCCCTGTAGTTGCACCAGGCTTGGAGGAAGAAACCAGGGCAGATACTGAAGCATTTGGAATAACTCAGCAATCCACAAGACTCCTGAGCCAGACTTAAAGGATTATACTGTATACTCACTAGAGAGATTTCTCTTGTTTTTTTTAATTTGCCAGTTTATTTTTTAATTGCCTTTGTTACTCATTTAGCTCAAAATGTTTTTCAGTTTTCATTTGTGCTGCAGAGTACAAAATAATGTGAACAAATCAGAAACAGGTGTCACTTGAAATATTTGCAATGTAAGTGGGTTGAGTGCTTTGTAGTGTTAAAATGACATGAGAAAAACAATTATGTATTTTAAAGACATCTTTAAAGAATAACTTACAGTCCTTTTTTAATTTTAGGAAGTGAGGCATTTATGAGGAACAAAAGACTTTTCATTCACAAATGAGTATTTAAAGCTTTATACATTAGTAATAGAAATGTCAGTAAGGAAGAGGAAATTAAAGTGATTTTAACTTGGAAGAAGGACAGATCTTGTCAAGAATGGAAGTCATTGGAGTGAAAAATGGAAAACAAAATTCAAAAAGCATGACCAATCAGGATTTGCCAAAAAAGCAGTGAAGAGAACTAAAAGAGCCTTATGTTAATTTTATGCACTACTAATCTAATTCTAAAAATTTAGAAACATTATATTGGCATTACATTTGAAATGATTGTTTTCATCTATCTGTTTTTTTAAAAAGTAATCCACAATGCTTATCAAGAATATGAATTATACTTTCTATAAGACAGATGTTTCAAGTATGTTTATCCTAAATTATTTTTAAAGTGTCCAGAAACACTTGGTTAAATGAATTCATATGTTGCAGCACAATTAATATAAAAAATTTCACCTCATTTTAGGATTTTTTTCTTGTACAATAATTTATAAGATGCCTATGCTTTAATTTCTATCAATATTATTATAATGTTTAATGAAAATATTTTCTATTAGCAGAAGACAAGAACATAATTTCCCCATTTTTTTGTCTTCTTTTTTTAAGAACAGTGAATAGACTGAGTAGAGGAGAATGAATGCCACAGTGTGCTTAATCCTGAGGGGATGGTAGTAGACAAAAGATAAAGGCAGGCCACCTATTTAAAGCTCAATATTTATCAAAGATTTCTTTATGGAAAACAGCATTATGATACTTTGTATATTAGATTATGATACTTCTTTATAGATTTGTATTCAGCCAGTAAAAATCTGTGATAAATTAATTACTATTATACACACAGAATTATCTCCATACCACCATTATCATGGGCTCCTAGAAGTTTACTGGCCTCCACGTTTGCATGAGTTCACAGTTAAAGCTAGAAATAAAATGAAATTTTGAGGACGTATACGAAGGGAGGGCTGGGATTTAGCTCAGTGGGTAGAGCGCTGCGCTGCAGTCTCTGAGGTCCTGAGTTCAATTCCCAGCACCGCAAAAATGGGAGAAGGGCCTGGCAATCCACTCCCAAGGCAATCCCGAAGCACTCAGCCATTGAAAACCCTATGAGGGTCGCTATGAGTCAGATACCGACTCGACGGCACCTAACAACAACAACAATACGAAGGGAACTTTTTTTAATGAGAGAGAGGAAGATAACGCTAATTGATTTTCTTTCACATTTTCCCAGAGGACTTTTCACTTCATTTCTGAGACAATCCAATTTTTCAAGGAGAAGAATCTGATATAATTTGAAATATTGGTACACAGAGACTATAGGCAGGGTTTAACTAAAATAAAAACTCATTTCACACTGGATTTCATTTCTGTAGGAAAACTAGTCCTTATATGAAACTTGTAACAAAGTGCATTATCATGTCATTAGCTCATAAAACATCAAGTAGATTGCTGCCTATCATAGCACAATATTAGTTCACTTTTTGCAAACTGTTTTTAAATTTGAAGTAGATAATTACATTGTAGTTTCCTCAAGAAACAGAGTGTGTTTGGAATAAAATCTAAAATACTCATTTTTGGTATAAAAATGCAGTGATAAATAGTTCAGAAACAAAATTTGACATTTATTGTACATTGATCTCTTGGAATTTCTTCTCTTCTGTCTCTTTCTTTATAGCACTACTTGAAGTTATTTAAGAGTTCACAAAAGTACTTCACAGCTTTAACTCAAGTCCAATTTAAATGCCATTATATAGCTATAGCTATGAAGTTACCTACTCCCATGATATAATATGATAGTTACATATGTCCATTACACTAATTTTATGATAGAAATGCATTTGACTTTCAGGACTCACCTCCTGCAAGAACTGATCTGATTCATCTGATTGTGATTATTCTTTCCTGCACATCAGGATCTATTTTTATTCCATTGCTTAACAAGGAGGGATGCTATAAGTTGCCCATAGGCAACCAGTAGACTTAGACTTGAAAACCTTATTCTGTGCTTCTCTTATACTTTTTCTAACTAACCTCTAGAGCAGGCATGTTCAATCCATAGCCTGAGGGTGGCATGAAGCCCAGGACAGCTAGTAATGCAGCCCCACAAAATCTTAACATTGTATGTTTTTTAGCATTCATCTTCTTCACAACCTTGCTTAATATGTATGTTCATTAACTCTACTAATTGATGTGTGGCCCAAGACAATTCCTCTTTACTCAGTGTGGCCCAAAAAAACCAAAAGTCGTGCATCCTTACTCTAGAGCTTCTTATCTTGAGGTTAAATGATTGCAAAAGGTATGAATTCTTAGTGTGCACATGCTTTAAATTTGGAGCCTCAAGTTTAATGCTCTTTGCTAATAGAAGATAACCACTATATAATATAAAAATCTGTACTCATGCTGAGTGCAGTGGCACATCCCTGTAATCCCAGCAATTTCGAAAGCAGAGGCAAAAGGATTATAAATTTGAGGCCAGAGGTAGCCTGCATAACTTAGAGAGATGTTGACTCAAAATTAAAGATTAAAAAATGTGCTGGGGGTACAGCTCAGAGGTAGAGCACTTGCAAAGTATGTCCAAGGCCCTGGGTTCAACTCCCAAGTACTGCATTAAAAAATAAGATCTGTACTCAATGTGAAACCAATCAGATTGACTGTCAGAAAGAGTCTAAGGCCATTTTTCTGTTCAAACTAAAGTGTTAGTAGGTGTTGTCATGACAACCAACTCACTTCCAAAATCCAATTTAAAACAGAAAGCTAAGATCATCAGTTTGTAGCCATGGTAAAATAAACCCTGCCACCATGCATATGTAATACCAATATTCCCATTCTTCTTTGGTTTCATAAGATTATTAACAATTTTTCTTTTATAAAGCAGAAGGTTATAAAGGGGGAGAAGAGAAAGGAGACCTCCAGGCCACAAGAAGTTCTCAGGCAGATTGATTTTAGGAAAGAGAACTTGTGGAAAATGAAAGCTTTCACATACCATCAGGGAGATACCAATATCTAGATACTGATCCCCTAGTTTGAAATCCATTGCTCTAAAGCATGATTTTTAACTTTGGGATTTCAAAATCCCTCAAAAGTTTATGAACTCTATGTATACTCTTTGTAGAAAATCCCTCATTCAATCTCAGCCTATTTCTTTGTCTCTCTCTGTCTCTATCTCTCGCTCACACACACATACACATACAGACACACACATGCACACATTTTCCTTCAAAGATTCCCTTATAGTCAGATATCGGTCCCATTATGGCTCAAAAACTATTTTTTAGAACTCTGAAAAGCATCCTTTGGGTCTGTGTTAATGTTTCTCAAGACTAATGATTTACATGACAAAAAAGAAAATAAAAAAGGTATTTTATTTGTGTATTCCCCCGTAATATCATTGTTACTCCTGGAAGACCATCCCATTGCCACACAACTGAGGACAGACTGCACTGTTAGAGCAGCTGGTCACTGCTCCATTTGATAAAATTTTGACGACAGTTTGGGGATCATTCATTTGATACTCTTTTTCTTTTCTTTGGTTCATCTCTGTCTTCAAGATCTGACTGACCTATACAGTCCCTCCTGAATTTATAATATGACTCCTTTAATTTCTATGACCCTTCTTCTTAGTCAACAATTTGAACTCAGAACACAAAATAGTAGGGAAAGAGCATTCATATTTTAAGTAGATTCTTCACTTTAAAAAATATTCACAAATGTCTTTTAAATTTTTAACTAGTTCATAGTGCATTTAAGATATTATTTGCTTTACAAAACTCAAGTATACTTTATTTTCCTAAGAGACCCTAGAGATCTCTAACTCCTTCCCCTCCTATTTTGTAGCTCTTAATTTTTAGATCTTTTCACATGTTAAAGAAATATATCCTCAAAGCAATCTAGAAAATAAGTACATTAGGGATCCAGATCCCCATTTTGTGGTTGAAGCTTAGGCATGACAACTAAGTTCATTCATGGGTGGGGTAGGGGGCCACTTAGACCTCTACAGTCCAGTCAAGTGTCAATACCTGCTATCATGGCCTTTTCTCACCCCCACTGCTGATGCCTCCTGGTCCTTGTGTTGTCCCTAGATGTTGATGAGTGCCTGGAGCAGAATGTGCGCTGTGGGCCAAAGCGTATGTGCTTTAACATGAGAGGAAGCTATCAGTGCATCGACACACCATGTCCGCCCAACTACCAACGCGATCCTGTCTCAGGGTATGTCCCGCCTTCTCATCTCAGACATGCTTCTGAAAATGCTTCTTCTCTCTCCTTGACCAACAAAAACCCTATCTGCAGTCATATTTAACTCATACAAAGTCAGTAACCCCACAAGGATGTGAGTTGACAATGTGTTCCTTCTTCAATGAATGAGCAAGAAATGAGCTCATCCAACAGTAGCCTCTGCAAACCAAGCCATCATTAGTGGCTGCTGAGACAGCACAGTGCAGTCTCCCCAGCAGAGAATCACAGTGTAGCATCCAGAGGTCTGTGTCAGCAGCAAACTATGATAGAATTTGCCTTTCTTTGAAGTATTCCCATTTCCATTTGCCCCAGGTTTGTAAGTACTCTCAGTGTGTGGAGTACCCAAAGGATTACCTTTTCTGCTGCTATAATGACTCATCATACCTTAAGAAATGAGAGAGGAGGAGGAATGAGTCAGTAGTCTGCCTGCTAGTGATGTCTTGCTTACATTTCCTGCTATATAAAACAGTCTTGTCTGGGTTCTGAATAAATTCCTCTTCTGTTTTTCCCTCCTATTATAGAAATGTTATATGCAGTACAGGTACTAAGGTAACAGGGTACTTGAAAACAAGTGACAATGTTCTTTCTGGATAGTCCCTGCTAATAAGAAGGTATTTCTGAAATCAAACACTCATTGGAGCTCACACTTCTCTTCTTGGCAATGCCTACCAAGTTGCTGTAACACAATTAAGTGTGGATTTCCCAGAATCCTCCAAAGACTTATTTGTTATTGGTCCCATAGTAATAGAAAAAGGAAGAGAAATTTTTTTAAAAAAAATAGACTTATGAAATATATAAGAATACTATGGTTAAAGAATCCATATCTTCATGAAATGGTCCTCTACGCATTTTTTCTCTTGATTTCTGACAATTTAAAAGTCATCATCACTCAAAAAAGTCAGTATGGGCTCTAGAAAAAGAAAATATGGTTTTTAGTGTAAATTACTATGGAAAACAATTATAAAAAGACGTCCCCCACATTCAGAAATCCTCCCTGACCTTTTATCATTTTTAGAAAAATAAGCCAAGTATCAGTATACCCTATTTCAGTTTTCAAATAGTTTTAGATGTTATAATTTAAGTACAGCTTACATTCTTCCCTTTAAGAAGTACTTGTTTTTAATATATGTACAGACACTTCTATTTGCAAAATTAACTTTTCATTTTAAAGAAGTGGGAGCTATGGTGTAGCTCAGTGGAACATGTCTTTAACATGCATGAGACTCTGGTTCAATCTTTGCGCTGCTCCCACCACCAAACATGAAAGTACTTTTATGGTATTCTTTCTTACTTCAAGATCTCAAATATTTCTGATTTAAGTGGAAAAGAGAGATAGACACTTAAGTCTAGACCAGAAAATTCTTTTAGCCATCTGGCATCTGGTTTTAGTTAGTGGCATGGAACACAGAATGAGCCTTATTGCTCTTGCAGTCAGACAGACTCCTGCATTTAATACCTAGAAGTGTTATAGATCACAATCACCTGCATGATGCCTTCTCCTGCTTCCAAGCCAGATAACTACGTGTATTTCCTATGTTTATTGTCCTCAGGTTCTGCCTCAAGAACTGTCCACTCAATGATTTGGAATGTGCCTTGAGCCCATATGCCTTAGAATATAAACTTGTATCCCTCCCATTTGGAATAGCTGCAAATCAAGATTTAATCAGGTTGGTTGCATACACGCAAGATGGAGTAATGCATCCCAGGACAACTTTCCTCATGATAGATGAAGGACAGACTGTTCCTTTTGCCTTAAGGGATGAAAACCTGAAAGGAGTGGTGTACACTACCCGACCACTGCGACAGCCAGAGACCTACCGCATGAGGGTTCGAGCCTTATCCTACAGCACCAATGGGACTATTGAATATCAGACTACATTCATCATCTATATAGCTGTATCTGTCTATCCATACTAAGAAGCTCCCCAGAGCCTGTTCCACATATTTAAACCATATTAATCATGTCAATCAAGTTCCCATCTGTGTTACTATTTCCTGAAGAGTTGCAATTTTAGCAACTTGAAAATGGTGCCATGCTGTTTTGTGTGCCTTTTTTGGTACTGCTGAGGTATTTTATGATCCTATTATGGTCATCGACTGGGATTTGCTCAGTTGGTAGAGCACTGTGCTGCAGTCTCTGAGGCCCTGAGTTCAATTCCCAACACCGCAAAAATGGGAGAAGGACCTGGCAATCCACTCCCAAAGCAATCCCAAAACAGTCAGCCATTGAAAACCCTATGAGGGTTGCTATGAGTCGGATACTGACTCGACGGCACCTAACAACAATTATGGTCATATCTTATAGTAAGGTCTAAAAGAGTCCCTTATTATTTTCTTTACTTATTACACTGGAACAGTTATTTCCCAAAGATTATTCTGTGCATCTAACAGGACACATCAGTAATGTTTTATAGTAGCAAAGATCATTTTTCCTGACAACAAAATAAAACAAAATCAATGAATACAAAGTCAAATAGATTTTTGAGGATTGACTATATTTAGAGTAAAACTGGTTGCTATATATTTTGATAAAAACATATGACATGCAACTTTGTAAATATTGATGCTTTATAATATGAACTATACATCTACTTTCATTTTAAAGGGGAGAAAAAAACTCACCACTTATTTTAGAAATATAGTATAGCTACTAGAAGATTTGATCCCAAATGGCACCCACCTTGATTAAACCACCAAAAGCAAGGGCATTATTTTCAGATTTTTTGTGAAATCATCTGAACCACTTAAGATAATAGAAAAAGATTACTTTATCCTCAAACAATTGTCCATGGCACAGATCCATACTCTAACATTTTAATAGAACCATCTTAGCTCCATAACTTAGCTCCATAACTTAGCTCCACTTAGCTCCATAACTTTTACATTCCACTAAAAATTTTTTTCTATCAAATAACCCTTTAAAACTACCAATAGGATAGATTTCTTTGTTGCTTTTGTAAAAAAAAAACTCATATGTTCAAATTAGCATGTTAAACGTCAATACACTGTAAATGGTGGTAACAACCCTATAAGCAATTGTCAAGATGTATTCTATTTCTGAAGTGTATATATATGTATATATATGTACATTTATGTTTATGTATACACACACATATATATACATATATATTACCTTAGTGTGTACTTTCTATAAAATATTTTGGTGGACTCTTTTATAAAATTATTTTATAAAAAAGTTACAGTAAAATCAACCTAAATAAAGTTTTTACAACCAATTTTTTAACTTTTTTAAGAATCTAAAATTTGTTTCCTTGTAGCTATGACTGGTATTAAAGTTTAAAGCTGTACACATAAATATGTACACATCACAAGAGCCCTGGAGATAGATAGTATTATTATTCTTGTTTTATAGGACCCTTGTACAAAGGTAACTTGTGCAAATTCCTGAACACAACACAGCTAGTTGGTGGCAGGAATGTTATCCTTTCTTTTATGATACTGAGTAAAATGATATCTCTACTACTTGACAGTTTCTTCAGCCATTAAACAGTTTCCTTATAACTTATCTCAAATGAATTTGCCTCCCACCTGTGCTAGGTATTAAACCAGTTAGGAAGCCAGAAGGGCAAGTGAGAAATTAATAGGTAATATTAGGCTCAAATATACACATTCTCTTACAGGTCCTACATAATACTTATAATATAATTATACATATAATATAATATAATTGGTTGTTTAGTTTAATGTTGACATAAAAAGAAGTGTAATTAACTTTAGAGGTCAGAAAACTTATTTCTGTCAAGGGCCAGATGGTAAATATTTTAGGCTCTTCATGCCATATGGCCTCTGTTGCTACTACTCAACTCTGTGGGTTAACATGGAAGCAGCTATGCATAACACAGAAATGCGTGTTCTAATAACATTTTATCTGCAGACTCAGGCTGGACTTAGCTTGTAGTTTTACCTCCATTCTCCAAAAGGGGTATAATTCTTTTCCTTTCACAACAGCCCAGTCTAAGGTCAGAGGACAGATAAAAGCCAACGACTTTGACCACTTGTGTTTTAAGATCTTCCCTCTGTATGTGTGATTCTGCTGTATCACCATAACTCATTCTTCCACAAACTTCACTGTTAGGTTATTGATCATGTTCAAGCCCCATTCTTCACAGGTAGACAAATGCACACAGGAACATACTTTGCAGGGTGAGTTAACCCCATACTTACCAGAACCTATTATTTTCCATTTCACTCCATCTGAGTGAGCCAGGTATACCAAAATACAGACCCATTTGTCCAACTGGCTAATTGACATTTTCACTTCTCTCTGGCAGTATAACAATCTCATACATCCAACATATCGATGACCCAAATACCATACATATATCTCCTACTCTCCAGCAACCTTGTGGTTACAGTGATCATGTGACTCCATTCTGTCCAATACAATGTGAGCAGAAGTTAGCTGGTAGGGCTTTTGGGAAATTGCTTCAAAGAGGTAGTCTTGATGGCATGCCAATTTGGACTTTTTCCCTTTTCTACCTTTCCGTGCTTAGAATGTGCATAAAGATGTAGCAATCACCTTGCAAAAATAAGGCAACAACCCTGAGGATAAAAGCCTATATATTAAGGATAGCCAAGGAAGGACGGATGGAATGAACAAAGGGAGAGAGACAGGAAAGGAAAGAAGAGCAGGACTGAGACTTTATATGGCAATGTTAAACCACTTTATCTTATTGTTTGAGATCAATACACTATTACTTAAGTCATTATTTGTTGGATTGTCTCTACTCACAGCTGAATGTATTCATGCCTGCAAAACAAACTTTTCCTCCTCTGGTCTTTTCCAACTATATTAATTGTACTACCATTCATCCAGTTACTCCAGCTGAAACCCTGAGGTTAATAACTTCTCACTCACCAAACTCCCACAATCAGTCCATCCAACTATAACTCTCCATTTCCACTGCTACCATCCTAAGTAAAACCACCACTGTCTTATATAATACATTCCAAGCTCCTTCCTTTTTCACTCTTGTTCTGGTACACTCTACTTTCTACAAGACATCTTTTAAAACATTTAACAGATCATGCCACTCCTTTAATAACTTTCCATTTCTCTTTCATGGCCTAAAAGTGTGAAGGGATCCATTTTCCCTATATTGTGCCAGCTTAGATAAATTGGAGCTCCTTTTCCTTTCTCTGCACTATGGGCCAAAAAGGATATTTTGCATGAGATTCAGAAAGTAGAAATGACATTGCAGCTACTTGGAATGTCACTACAGGGGTCCCAGATGCTATTATAAGTCAGGGACTTTGTCACTGTTGGTTAACTCATCGTCTTGGTGTAGTACAGTGGGGGCCACACCTGTTCTACTTCCCAATGAATCCCTCATCTTCTACAACCCTTGAACCACATATGTGTCTGCTTCTATGACAAAGATCCCCAGCTTTTTCTGCAAGAGACCCACATCACTAAAGTTGGGGAGTAAAGATAGTGAAGGACTGCTCTGGATTGAACTCTCTCCCCCAAATTTATCTGTTGAAGCCTGAACACCAAATGTGACTGCATATGGAGAAGAGGCTTGTATGGTGGTAATTACTGTTAGTTGAGATCACAAGAAAGGAACCTTAATCTGATAAGATTAATGTCCTTATAAGAAAAGAGATCTATGTCTCTACTTCTCCCACCCCTTTCCACCATGATATGAAGACAGAGGGAGAAGGCAGCCATCCACAAGCCAAAAGGGGAGGTCTCACTTGAAAATAAATACCAGACTACAATCTTTGACTTTCTAGGCTCCAGAACTATGAGAAATCTGCATTATTTTGTTCCAGCAGTCCAAGCTGACTCGTGGAGATCCACACCTGGGTTCTAGCTCATATTCATGATTCAGATTTTTTTCATCAAATCATTTTAGTGAAAATGGAGAGGATGTTAGTGTTGCCTACTTGGCTCTAAAGTACTGGAGAACTTGCAGAAAGAAAATAAACTCAGGATTGGACACTGTGGCATATACCTGTAATGCTGGTGACATGGGAGACTGAGATAGGAGTATCAAAATTTTGAGGCCAGAGGCAGCCTACATAATTTAGCAAGACCTTGTTTCAAAATAAAAATCTTAGAAATGAGCAGAGGGTGCAGCTCAGTAGTAGAACACTTGCCTAGCATATGTAAGGTCCTGGGTCCAACCCCCTAGTACTACAAATTAATAAATAAATATGTCCAAGGTTTCATTCCCAGTTAAAGATCTGAAAAAAAGGATATGAAGGTAAATGATAATCCAACAGCATGACCATGATTTCTAAAAACAAAACATAAATCTTATCCTGGGAATATTTAACTTACAACAGAAATTAAATTCTGTCTCATGTGGGTCTTTGATATTAAAGCTAGGACACTGATTGTAAAAGAAACATGGCCCTAAACTATTTTCATGGAGCTGGAAACATTGAACTTAAAATCTCATACATCTTTTTGGACTACAGGAGCATCCCTTCTCTGTCTGAGGAGGTTGGTCTCCACTGCCTAAGTAAACTGCAATGGTCTCCTCCAACATCTCATGTAAGAGAATAGTGCCTTTCCCCAGGACCTGTCCCCATCACTTCTCCTTGCTTCTGGACCTAAAACCAGACAGATACTCTGTGGAAATCGAAATCAACCACAACCACAATAAAATTTAAATGTAGGTTGTATTTTATCTTTTTCAATTGGTGATTTTTATTGTATTTTATGAAGTAACCATCTTCAGCAGATCAGAACTTTAAAACAAGTTATCACAGGTAGTCTGAAAAAGTGAACTTCCCTATACCATGAACTGAAAATTATAAGCTACTGTTTATTTTACAAGGAAGGAAGCTAAAGCTCAAAGAGATTAAAGTTGCTGCTGGGGCCATTCCTCTGGAAAATGATGGATCTTGTTGCTCTCTGATAGCTCTTGTTGGTGAGGAATAGTGGAGGACCCACAGCTGTTCTACCTCCCATGTAATCTTTATCTTCTACAACCCATGGGGTAGGTATGTGTCTACTTCTGAGACAGGCAGAGCATCAGTAGTGAGAGATTCAGAACTAGGATTTGGACCCTGCTTCACCAAAACACAAAGCCATAACACTGGCCAATTTTCTTAATACGGAAACCCCTTTCATCTTCTTCAGAAACATCTGCTTACATTCAAGCACTGCAATTATGGAATGAATGTGAACCCTAGCATCTCAAGTTGGTGCTTTGACAAAGTACCCTCAAGTCTCCCACTAAAGTAGAGCCTCAGCTCCGGGGACTTTTGGAGTTGCAAATACATTTGTCCTTGAAAACCATTCATTGGAACTCAGCCATGACTACTCTAGGGGTCTAGTCTGGCATTTCATTAACAAGTTGACCTTCTATGAAGAGTCTGAAAGAATGAGATTTGATGTCACTAAGAAAATTTAGCCTCTCACCTTCCCTCTACAAGAGGTTGAGGTTTTAAAATCATGATTGGGTCAACTAAAATCAAAGAGCAAGGCTGACAACATAAGTGGCTATTTATCTGGAGTGTCAAGATGACTTTCCAGCTTCCACCACTGGTCAGTTGCATTGGTCCCTCACTAGAGGTGAGCCCAGATTTCCACATAACTAGATCCCAACTTACATTTGCAATGTTTATTTTCCAATACCTCTCTGGTATGTGTCCATTTTTCCTTGTAATGGTACCTCACACTTTCCATGACCCAGTTTTCCCTCCATTTCCTGCTATTGTAATGTTCTCCTTTCCAGTTCCACATAATTCTCACCCACATTCAAGCCTTGTTTAATGCTAGATCATCCACAGTCTTCCCTGAATTTTTAAACAAAGAAAGACTACTACTACTACTACTACTACTACTACTACTACTACTACTACTACTACTATTCTCCCTTTCTCCTCCTCCTCCTCCTCCTCTTCCTTTTCCTCTTCCTCCCACTATTCCTTCTTCCCCTCCTCCTTCCTTTTCTTCTTCTGTCTTCCACTTCTGACCAAACACTGTCCTTAAATGTACTTCTTCTGTGGCATCTCTAACCTTCTACTTTGTATTATGGTTGCTGAGCACATAGATTCTCTTGTCTAGTAGACACCAAGAGCTTTGAGTGGGAGTTGTCTCTTACTCTGCACTGATCTTATCACAGAGCATTATAACTAATACCCCGCACACCAAGTTAAAGAATGAATGAAGGACTGAGTTTAGATAAAAAGGGGCTCCCAGTTTATAATGATAAAAGCTATCCATAGAAGTCATTCAGTTACTCAAAGCTAAGCACCAAAACACATGACTGTAATCCCAGCTACTCAGGAAGCTGAGGCAGAAAGATAACAAGTTCAATGCAGCCTGTGCAATTTACTGAGACCCAGTCTCAAAGTATAAAAATAAAAAAGGGGCCGGGGTATAGCTCAGTAGCAGACCACTTAACCTGGCACATGCAAGACTCTGGGCTCAAACACTCAGTACTATAAAATAAATTTTTAAAAATTGAAATAAAAATGAAAAAGGGGCTGCAAGTACTACCTACTGGTGGACTGTTTGCTTAGCATGTGCAAGGCTCTGGGTTCAAACCCTCCTGAAAAAATAGTTATCCAGTAATTTGTATATGTATTTATTCATCTATTTATTTATTCAAAAAGTCAATGTTGAATTTCCACTATGTGCTAAACTCATTGACAAACATGAGGAATGCAAAACTGAAGGACACTTATAGCCCTGTGACAATTCACTTGAAAAATAAAAAATAAATAATTATGACCTATTATGATAGTTATTGGGCTAGGGTTTAGCTCATTTGGTAGAGGGCTGCTCTGCACTTTCTGAGGACCTGGGTTTTATCCCCAGGATTTCAAAAATGGAGGAAGGATGTGGCAGTCCACTTCTGAAACAATCCCCCAAACAATCATCCATTGAAAACCCTATGAGGGTCACTATGATTTGGATACAACTCTACTACAACAAACAACAACAACATGACAGCATTTAACAACAACATGAGAGTTATAACAAGTCTATACAAGGTACAATGGAAAAACAGGGGGATGTATTCTAAAACTAACCTGAATGAGCAGGTAAGAGTCCAAATTTCAGGCAGCAAGGACACAGGGGGAGAGGACACACTCCTCCCATTTAAGGAATGTTCTCATAAGTTTTCACACATTTTCATTTATATCTTATGGGTCAGAACTTAATAGCTATAAGAAAAGCAAAGAAAACTAAGTTTTTAGATGAATTTCATGCTGCTACCACAAAAAAGAAAAAGCAACAAGGAATCTCTGCCACAAGATGCTATGAGAATTGGAAATGAATGCTGGAAAGAGTGAGAATGGGATTCCTCTTCCAAAGGCTGTGAAATGAAAGGGACATATCTAGTGATCAAGTAAATACCAGCTCTATTATTTTTTGTCATTAATATGAGAAATAGCCAAAAGTTATCAGGAAATTAAAGATAAAGGAAAGAGAGAAAAATCAATTAAGCAAGGTCTGGAGAGTGTGGGGAGATTCTAAAGAATGGTTGTTGTTGGGTGCCATTGAGTTAGATCCAACTCATAGCCACCCTATGTACAACAGAACAAAACACTACCCAACACTGTGCCACACACATGATCTTTTTATGTTTAAGCTCATTGTTGCCACCACTGTGGTTCTTCTCATTTTGAGTTGTGTCACATCAGCAAAAGGAAGTCCCAGGGGCTTTTACTCCACTTCAGTCATTAAGGTAGATTCTACTGTGAGGAGGCAACTCTTCCCCAATTTTCTCTTTAATGCCTTACAGCCTGGGGAGCTCATTTTCCGGCATTATATTTGACAGCGCTTCTCTAATATTAACAGAGTTTTCAGTGGCTAATTGTTTTAGGAGTGAGCTTCTGAATCCTTCTCCCTAGTCTGTCTTAGTCTGGAAGCTCAACTGAAACTTGTCCACCATGGGTGGCCCTGCTGGTATCAGTGGCATAGCTTTCAGCATCATAGCAACATTCAATCTCCCACAGGAAGGTAAGCTGACAGACACATGGGGGAATCTAAAATATAGGGGATGAACAAGAGGAATTGTGTTAGTCTTCCCTGGATGCCACAACAAAACAATACAGATTGGGTGGCTTAAACAACAGAAATTTGTGTCTCATACGTATGGAGATTGAAAGTCCAAGATGAAGGTGTTGGCAAGTCTAGTTTCTCCTGAGCTCTCTCACTGGTTTGGCTTCAATCTCACTGCTTTCCTTTGGACTTTCTTCTGTGTGCCCACATCCTTGGTGTATCTTCCTTTTCTATAACGACACAAATATTATTGGATTAGTGCCCCAAACTTAAAACCCCATTCAACCTAATTATCTCATTAAAGGCCAAATCTCCAAATATCATACTGGGTTTTGACATAAATTTCACTCATTCTATAGACATATTTTGGAAGATAAAACTATTTCTGAGTCAAAGACAATGGTTGCCTTGCAAGCATGAGTTCTGGAGTCAGCTGACCATAGTTCACAAGTAGCTCCATTTCCTAGCAGCATGACCTTAGGCTAATCTCTGCAACATTTACTAACCCTTAGTCTTTTCATCTTTAAAATGGAGGTGTGAATAATACTATTTTCATTTCAGAATCAAAAGACGTATTTCCTATGGAGCCTTTAGGAGAGCACTTCTTGGCCATTATTGACATATTGTCATTTTTTTTATTCTGCAAGAGGAACTACATAGGCACTAGAGACAAAAAAAAAATTACAGGTGGAGTCAAGATGGTGGACAGATAACACACGTCTTCTGTCCTGGAGTAATGGTAAGCCTCGATTAGGGGTTTGGAACTCACATTGAATAGATAGAATCAGTGATAATTTGGATTGGGAGATAGAGGATGAAACTGGGCGAACACTGAAATCAAGGATTTAGCTTCGGAGGAGCTACACAAAGGTCAGTAGTGGGACTACCACCATTTTGCCATCATGCAGACAGCGGATAGAATCCTGGATACTCAAAGGGGACTTCGCGCACACGCGCCGACGGGGCTGGACCCAACACAGAGTGCAACCTTGGCAGCACACTCTCACCCTGCCTGCGGGACACAAACTACAAATTCCGGGTGAGTCAGTTTGAGGTGGCACACGGAATCGCCATCCGTAGCAGCCATGGAGGGAATGGGAAACCGGTGCCAACTGTATGTGTCTAGAGCTGAGACAGGGCTCCCTCCTTCCTGTTGTGGCAGGACAGGTGTGCAGATGCGATCTCCACAGACATGTAGGCACACATATACCTGGATCCCAGACACACCAGAGGTGAGTCTAAGTCATCCCACTGCACTGTGCAGAAATCTGGGATTTGTGGAGGCAACTGAGCCCCACATGGACAGAGTGCTCCTTTTCAGCATAGCCTAGTGGCACAATTAGTCACAATCAGAGCAGTTTCGAGCGCGATCACTGTGCAAGAACAGGCCTGCTGCAGATTCCCTCTGGGGCAGTTGGATATTATCCCACCCACAAGAGGATATGGTCCTCCCAACTGGACGGAAAGCCCTGAAATAAAAAAATCCACAATAGCAGCCATATTCCCTCCATGCTGTAGGTTTGGGGGCAGAAATCTCTGATTTGAGGAATTGGTGCCCGAACTACGTGGGACAGGGAGAACTCCAGGGAGGACCCCACAGTTCCACTGCCTCTCGAACAATACAATAGACACAGAATATTTCATGGAACAGTCTCTTTGAGCACTCAGTGTCCCACTTTAACCCAGGACATTGTGGGGTAGTACACGTTATCTACCCAATCGGCAAGAATAAGCCAGACTGCTCCTGAGTATTATGTGAAAACACTGCCACCCTGAGTTCTGTAGGGAGCACTGCTTCCTGCAGTACTGACTTCACCCCGGGGAACTGGGCGTGCACAGTTCAGATTCCACCTGCAGGAACATACAAGTGCTTTTTTTTTTTTTTCTGTAAAGGGGTCTGAAACCAGGGTCTTGTGCCTGCTTGCTTTGTGGGTGCTAGACCGCCGTGCTGCACCCCCAGCCCATAATTTTTTGCTTTTTGAAACAGGGTCTTACTGGGTTGTGCAGATCTCGGGCTTGTGATCCTCCTGCCTCCCCCTCCCCAAGCCGTTGGGATTCCAGGCATGCACCACGGCACCTGACTACAAGTGCTTTTATATGTATGTAGAAGCATGTATGCGTGAGGTCTGGATTTTTTTTTTTTTTTTTTTTTTTTTTTTTTGGTACAGAGGTTTGAACCCAGGGTCCTGTGCCTGCTTGCTTTGTAGGTGTTGGACAGCCGCTCTGCACCCCAGGACCATATTTTTTGCTTTTTGAGACAGGTTCTCACTGGCTAGTGCAGACCTCAGACTTGCAATCCTCCTGCCTCCAACCCCCAAGCCTCTGGGATTGAAGGCGTGCACCACCGCACCCGACTACAAGTGTTTTTATATGTGTGTGGGAACGTGTATGTGTGAGACTTTTTTTCTTTTTTCTCTTTTTACTTCCTATTTTCCTTCCTTTCTTCTTTTACTCCCTTCCCTTTTTCTATTCTCCTTCTCTTTTTCTTAAGCTATATATGTGTCTTTGTTTTCATTATTTTTCCCTTAAGTCTTAACCTTAATTTTAATTTTGACAGTAATTTCAATTAACCTCTTTCCTCTACCTCCTCTTTCCCCTTCTTCTGTCACCAGATCCCCCCCTTTCTCACCCCACAGAAGAGAAACAAAATCTCTCGCCTCCCTATCCCCTACCCCCTTTGGAGTTGGGCTGGTGGACGAAAGAGAGAAACACACAGATCAAAAAGCTGAGAATATACCCAGTTTATAAGCTCTAATAAGCACCAGAGATTCAGCACCACACAATCTCAAAGGAATAACAGAGGTAGAAGTTCAATCAGAAGAGACAAATTCTATTTCCTGGGCCATATTATGGGCAAACAAAGTAAACCTACAAAAAACACAAAGGGGCAGGATGGATCAGAAGGCTCCACAGATCAAAGCCCCCCAACAAATAACTCCAAGGACTCTCAATTCTTAGAGATCTCTGATTCAGAATTCAGAGTCATGGTTATAAACATGCTATGAGAAATTCAAACAAATACCACAAGCACACTGGAGATCCTTGAAAGGAAGTTACCTCACTTGGAAGCCGTTCTGTCATCCCATTTAGAAAGGATAAGGAAAAACCAAGCCACTCTTCTTGATACTCAATCCAAGTTATCTGAATTGAACACGGCTAAAGGATCCTTTTCATCAAGACTGGATGAATCTGAGCTGAGGATCTCCAATTCAGAAGATGCCATAAAAGAACTGAAATACAAGCAGTTAGAAATGGAATCAATGATAAACATTATAAAGAAAGATTTCCAGGAGAACTCAGATAGAATGAAAAAATGAAATTTAAGAATTCAAGGCATTCCTGAAGGACAAGAAAGATCCACTGGAGGCCTTCACAACCTAGCAAATGATATCCTCAAGGAAAACTTCCCAAAGATAGCACAGGAAATGGATGTACACACCACTGAGTCATTCAGGACTCCTTTGAAGGCTGACTTAAGTAGATCATCCTCAAGACACGTCATTGCTTGCATGCTGTCATTAGAGAGCATGGAAGCTATCCTGCAAGCAGCAAGACAGAAACCCCTTATTACTTATAAAGCAAAACCAATTAAAATTACTGCAGACTTTTCCATATCAACATTGAAAGCTAGAAAGGAATGGACACAGGTGACTCAAATCCTAAAGAGAAAAATCTCAGGCCAAGACTAATATATATCCAGCAAAATTATCTTTGAAAATAGATGAGGAGTATAAGACATTTAATGAAATTGATGCTTTTAAATGATATGCAACCACCAAACCAGCACTGGCGAGGATTATAAATCAACCACCACATC
>VMDO01025785.1:0-27666 GCA_007922755.1 Pedetes capensis | reverse complement strand
AGAGGCAGAAGCAGCAGCAGCAGCAGCAGCATATATCAATATAAAGCTGTACCAATGGCTCATAACATTTTGTAAATGTCTGTATTTGCTGACTCTGCTACCTAACTCCAGCTCGCCAGGGTCTTCGTATTGAGTCCCCAACATATTTTCTCTCTCTACTCACTGAGCCTGCGTGCCTACCACTGTGGCATCTGATCCCATCAGATCTCAGAAGCTAAACAGGGTCAGGCCTGGTTAGTACTTGGATGGGAGACCACCTGGGAACACCAGGTGCTGTAGGCATGGGAGAAGGACCTGGCAACCCACTTTCCCTCCTCCCCCACAAAAAAAAAAAAAAAACAATCAGCCATTGAAAACCGTATGAGTAGCAGAGAAGCACTGACAGTAGTGTTTCACCTGTTGTATATAGAGTTGCTATGTGTTGAACACCGACTCCACAGCACCTAACAACAACTCCCTGTACCTCAGCCACATTGACCTTTTCCAAGGTTTCCTGATACAACCTGCGGTCACACCTCCTGACCACTGCAGGATTCATTCTCCTGCCTGAAATGCTCTTCCTGTGATGGCTGTGTGGACTCCTGAGCATCTTTTAACCTTAGCCACAGTGTCACTGCTCCAGAGGGGCCTCCTTGGCTTCTCACCTCACGTCTCCACATTTTCCTTCTGGTGTGATTTCAAAATACTGAGCGTGTAAGCCTGTTAATATTTCTCACTCCTTTCTTTCTCTTTTCTCTTTTTTCCTCTTTTTTCCCCCATTCCTTCTTTGATTAGACTACCTCAACGACATGGAACACACTCTTGTCTGTAAGTATCCAGCCTGCTTTAGAAAAACCTGGTCTTTGTATATGAGAACCAGCTGCCAAAGATGGAAGATGTCATGCAACCAAGGAAAGGTACTTATAGGCCAAAATGTGACTTGGGCAGTAGCAAGACAAGAGTATTCCCCACACCCCAAGACAGAAGGAGGCAGGGTTATGTACTAACCTAGACAAAGGTGGGCACCAGCCACCCATAATGTATGTATCTGGCCTTTCTCAAAAACTATTAAAATGTCTATCAGCAATTAAGGAATAGTCTGGGCATCAGTGACTACCAAACCATGCTTGGCTATCTTTATGACTTTTTTTGTCCCATTCGGTCTGGGATGTGTGCCAGGGTCACCTAGAAGGCAAAATTGTGGTCATGACTGTGAAAGCAGCCCTAAGGTCACTTTAAAATCACTCGTTCCTTGAAAACCAGCCCTCAACAAAAGCTGATAAGGGCAGCTATGTCACAAGATGGTTGTGCCTGCCGAAGAGCTGGATTAAAAAAAAGGTCGTGGGCTATAGGTGTAGCTCAGTGGTAGAGCACCTACCTGGCATGAATGAGGATCTGAGTTCAATCCTCAGCTCCACCAAAAAAAAAAAAAAAAAGAAAGAAAGAAAAGAAAGAAAGAAAGAAAGAAAGAAAGAAAGAAAGAAAGAAAAGTGGTATCACAAGATAACCTTGTAAAAGATGAAATTTGGGGATTCCTGTTAAGGGGTCAGCTCTGGAAAATGGAAACTTACATTGTGCTTTCCCACTCCTTAAACTGCCCTATACAATCCGAACTGTCCAGGCCTGAGCTGCTGTTCCCCTAAGTCCACTACCAGGACTAAGGGCAGCTGGCTGATCAGTCTATTAAAGCTTCCTTCTGCTCCTAATCCATTTGTGTCTTGGAGTATTTTTCTGGGGTTGAGCCACTGCGTACAAAAATGACATGCTGAGATCGTGCTGGATCCCCACATAGCCCTAGGTATAATGCCAAAAAAACAGCAAGTACCAATAAATTCTGCATAAATGAGGAAAAGGGAACAGGAAGATCCCAGAAGAGAAATGGGAATATTTTATGACATGATCTGATAAAAATTATGAGATATATCTTCGACTTAATTTTGTGACATTTATACCCAGAGAGTTCTGGGTATATCTTTATATTATAGCTTGGTATAATAAAAGGGAAAACACTGGGAAAGAAATCTAAAAGAAAAGAAAGAGCAGTTGTTTTTGAATCACAAGGACACCATATCTGGGGAGAGAGAGCTTCCTCTTCTCCAAGGTGGTGACATTGAAGTTACTTATGAGAAAGATTGGCTGACTGGGAAAGTCCATTGTTGGCCCCTGTAGTAAAAACAGCACTGAAAGTCTGGGTGTGGCTTCTTCCTTCAACCAAATGCCAAAAGCTTCCCCACCCTCCACAAAGACAGGTAAGGCAGACTCTTCCCAGGAAGCACATTCCTGAGAAACCGCCCTGGTGTGTGATCACTGACTTCAAATCTAAATTCCACCTTCTCAGCCAGGGAAGATTTTGCTCCCTCTTCCTGGGAGGAAGTGGGTACTACTAGCATTTAGTAGGTAGAGGCCAAGGATTATGCTAAACATCCTACCTACAGTGCATAGGATAGTCCCCTTCTCCCAAAGAATTATCTGTCCCAAAATGGTAATACTATCAAGGTTGAGAAACCTTGCTTTAAAAGAGGTCATGGGAGACATTACTAATCCTCAGAAACACCATGCTTGAAACTCTCAGCTCAAAACACTCCACCCAGGGATGCAGGATTGGTACACCCTAAAACATATTTACACATCCTCAGCAGATTCTGAGTCAGGTGATGCTGCCACTCCAAATAGTCACCACAGTAATAACTGTTCATTTGTCCCATTCACTCCCATTTGAGGGCCTTGCCTTATGCTCCACTGGGGACTTATTGGCCACTAATAATTTGCTCAATTTTTCTTAATTTTCTTCCTCTTTCCCTCCCAGTATCTCCAACCTCCACAGCTAATATCTCCACATTGACCTGGAACCCATCCTCCAAGACCTTGCTCCACCCTTATCCTTTCATTTTATGTCCAACTTGTTCAGGATCAATGGATTTGTCCCATAGTTTATAAGTTAAAAAAGATTCTGCATTCTTAAAAAAAAAGTAGAAATTTTTATTTTTAATAAGGTCCAGTTATTGGTCCTTTCTTACTTGGTTTATGCTTTTTGGCATTGCATCTAAAAATAATCATCAAACCCAAGGTCATCTAGATTTTTCTCCTATAGTTTTGTGTTTACATTTAGATTTGCAATGTTTTATGAGTTAATTTTTGTGAATTTACATTCAGCTTAGATTTTTTGCATCATGATGTACAGTTCTTTCAGTATTATCTGTTCAAAGCATGATCTTTTCTCCATTGAACTGCCTTTGCTCCTTTGTCAGTATTAAGACAAAGAAAAGGCAAACTGCAAACTGGAAGCAAATATTTACAAAAGACATTTCAGATCAGAGACTTGTTTCCAGTAACATACCAAGAGATATTCTAGAAACACAAAAGCACTTTTCTTCTTCCTCTGGAACATAAATTCCACATAACATCTTTGCCCATCCTTCCAAAGTCTTCTGTACTGAATGGCCCACATGGCAAGACAACATGTAGTGCAGTCTGGACACCCTGCAGAGTGACTTTTCATTGAAGTTCACTTTTCAGATCACCCTTCAGATCACTTAGTATGTGACCGGAGCCCTGTGCCTAGGAATGGAAGCCTACAGGGCTAGTAACTTTCTTTTCTTTTTCTTTTTCTTTCTTTCTTTTTCTTTTTCTTTTTTCTTTCTTTCTTTTTTTCTTTTTTCTTTTTTTGTAAAAGATACAAGAGGCACCAATTTGTCTTTTAATATTGAAAGGATGTCTTCATATACCCAACCTCTGGAGACCCAAAATTTTTACCAAAGTGGCAGGTCCACAAATCTTTACAGATGGACATGTGGAGAGTTGGAGACAGTCCCTGCAGAGATTCTCTTTGATAACATATTTCTTATGGGCAATAGCCAAGTTTGTAATTTTCCTTTTCAAAACTGCTTCATGAAAAAGGAAGAGGCTATAGAATCTCATCTGATTTCAGACATGATGGTGGAAGAGAGCTGTCAAGAAACCCTCTCTGAAGAATGGTTTGAATCAATCGTTTTCCATGTTTCAGTCCTCTTCCAATGGCTGATGGCGAGTAAGAAGAACATCTGCTCTAAGAAGCAGGCAGCTGCACATTTGCATTCAGAGAAGAAGCAAGCCATCGAGAAACAGGGGGCTGACCATGCTGGACAAGTAGGTGATGTGTTGTCCACACACGGCTTGCTCTGTGTCTTCACAGGTGGATGAGGTCTGCAAGGATCTGGCCTGACTGGCATGCAGTTCTATAAGCCCATGTCTCTTTTTGTATCATTTATTAAAACATTAATATAGTTTTACTGAGCCAATATTTTAGGTTGCAAAACCGGCTTCTCATCTTTGTGTAACTAAATCACAAACTCCAAATCTGAAGAGAATAAATAAAAAGCTGTGTATTTAGTTAAAAAAGAAATAGGAAAAGGAAAAAATAGAACCTCACCTTAGATATAATTATTTCCTCTTTGAATTATTTTCTTTTTTCTCTGGGTGGAGACAGAGGCTTCTTTATTTTATTTTATTTTTTTCCCTGCTAGGGATTGAACCCAGAGCCTCAAGCCTGGTAAGCAGATGCTGTATCCCCAGCACAATTCTTCCTTTTCTCAGTTCCTCCTACTTTCTAATCATTTCTTTGCTGGCCACGTATCACATTGCATGTTAGTTATTTATTCACATGTTTTTGAAGACAGTATAAAGGTTAGAGTCACTTTTTCCGGGGGGTGAAGTGGTACTGGGAGGTTGAATCCGAGGCTTTGTACATCCTAGGCAAATGCTCTACAACTGAGCTACACCCAAACTCCTTATTTATTTTTAAATTTTTATTTATTTATTTATTTATTTATTTATTTATTTATTGAGACAGAATCTCGCTCAGTTGTGCAGGCAGCCTCTGGCCTGAAACACACAATTTTCTTGTCTCAGCCTCCTGAGTCACTGAGATTATAGGCATGTACCACCATGCCCAGCTACAGTCACAATTCAAATGTGATGGAATGGGAATTTTCTTTACCTTATATAGTAAAACTCAATAAACTGCTGGATCCCAGATCTACACATATCAGGAAACATATATTGTTGTCACTTTGGAATCACTTCTAAGTAAAACTTAGTTTCTTTTCAATGACTAGGCAGGCAATTTTAAGATCTTACCTGTTTTCTTCCTGTTGGCCATCTCTGTGTCTAACCTAGGCTCTAGGTGGCTTCAGGAATGTCCTTATATTGAGAGACAGAGGATGTGCCTTCCTCCAGTTCTCATTGGCACCAGAAGAGGAAGGCCACTCCCACCTGGTTTTGGGCACAGAGGGCTGGCTTGCGTCTGATACGTATGGTCAGTTCCACGGCCTCTGGACATATCAATGCATCGATTATTCTTTATCTCCATCCAGGGCCTCTTGGTTCTGTATCTCTACACCCTTGCTCTCAGCATTTATTCTCCCGTTTTCTCCCTGGACAGAGTTGCTCAGACCTGCTTTCCTCTCATTGCTGTGGGAGCAGGAATCTATGGGGCTGCTCTTTGAATTATACCAGGACAATGCCTTGAGCCTTAATTAATCTGCTGCTCTGACACCCCATTCTCCAATGTGGAGCAGCCCTACAGGCACAGACTCCTGTCTGAGGTCCTCTGGGCTTCTCTGAGTGTTGATATTGTTCCTTCCCCAGGGGTTCTTAGAGGGGAAGGGCAGGTGTAAACTGGAGGGTGCACAGGTGTATCTTGATCACCTAATATCCTCTGACTTCATCTCTCCAAGTTTATCCCATCCATCTTTGGAAGAACAATGATTTCCTACCCTCATTAGTAAGTTGATTTTTGATAAAATCTATGTTCCCATCTTCTACACTATGATTCTCTGATTTTCTTTTTTTTTTTTTTTTTTTTTTTTTTTTTTTTTTTTTTTTTTTTGCAGTACTAGGGGTTGAACCCAGGGCCTCACGCCTGCATGCTCTGCAAGTGCTGGACCACTGAGCTGCACCTCAGCCCATTTTTTTTACTTTTTGAGACAGGGTCTCGCTAAATTACGCAGACTGCCTCTGGTCTCGAACTTGCGATCCTCCCACCTCCGCCTCCAAACCGCTGGGATTACAGGCCTGCGCCACCACACCCGGCCCCTGATTCTCTGATTTTCTAAGGCAAGCAATTTCTCTCTCAACCAAGCCTACTTATTGGAAATCAAAAGTGCTTGGCTTTCAGACCCATATATTAGCTAAGGAGTTTAAAAATCATATTTTGAAATTCAAAGCTGAATAATGACTGCTTTGTGCTCAGCTGTCTCCACCCTACCCCGAGGGACACTACATAGTAGAAAGCCATGCCTGTTTTTTTTTAATTGGTAGGGGGATGGTGAAGAGCAGGAAAACATGACTTAATAGCAAAACTTCCCATCAATGCTCATTTTCCACACAAAACTCTAAGCTTTCTGATGGTGGGGCCATATATATAAAGCTGGAATGTTTGTGGAAGCCAGAAAATAGCACATCCTACAAAACTAATAGCAAAGGTCAGAGTGCCAAAGCGGTGATAAGGCCCTGACTTATGAAGTGTTGAGGGAAATCCATCTGTCATTCCCAAAAGCTCCCTTCTTTGCTCTCTACTATAGTGACTGAAAAATCTAAATATTTGATGTTTAGCTTCCTTCCCAGTTAGAGATCAGTAACAAGATTTTTGTCAAGGACACATGAAGTGACAACTTGCTAGGAAATTTCTGTCCAAGTTTCTGCTTTCTGAGTTAAAGAAATAGACACAGCTGAAAATAAATCTTCCCCTTTCATCTTGTCTTCAGCAACTAGCAAAATCCCTCCATCACCCTCTGACCCGTAGAAAAAAGATAATTGTGGTAAGAAGGGCCAAGTGGAAATCCTTTGAGTTCTTCTTCCCTAGTAAAGAATAAACAAAAAGCAAAAGCACATGCGTGAGGGATTGCAAGAATTGGTGCATTTTCCAAAGTCTTGAAAGATGAAGAGGTGGTTATTCCTACAAATTCCTCCATAGAGCCTTTGAGAAGAGAGAGAGGTCTTGGGAAATGACAATGGATTATCTTAAGGTTAATTAGTAAGAGACTTTAATTATAGCTGCTCTTCTGGATATGATCTCTTTATTGTAGCAACACAGCACAGGCATAGGTACCTACTATATTGCTATTAATCTGGAAATTGCTCCCCACCCTGACTCAATAAACAGAGAAAGCCAGAAAGTATACTTTCACCTGGCAGGGACAGCAGGACACCTTCACTACTGGGATGGTTGATTTTTGATTGTCAACTTGACTGGATTTGGAATCACATATTGGTGAGGAACACCTCTGGGTGTGTCTGTGAGGGTATTTCCTGGAAAGATTAACTGAGGGGGGGATTACAAACCCTGAGTGTAAGTGGCACCAGCTCATGGGCTGGGGGTCCCAACAGAATAAGAAGGGAAAAAGGAGAAAAGCATGACAGTGCTTGCACTCTCTCTTTCTGCTTCCTATCTGCCAGGAAATGAAGAGTATATTCTGCCATATGCTCCCCTGCCATGATCCTCTGCTTCACCATTGGCCCAGAAACAATGGAGCCACCATGATGAATGGAATCCTCTGAAACCATGAGCCAAAATAAATCTTTCTTGCCTTCCGTTGTTCTCTCAGGTATTTTGGTCATAGTGACAATAAAACTGACTAGTACAACTACCTAGCCTTATTTCTTCCCTGGCCCTACCCAAAGAAATCTTTTGGAAGCTTGATTCTTTTACTGTCTATGCAACATCCTGCTTGCCCACTGTTTTCATAATATTTTCATGGATGAACAGCAATTAGGTAATTCATTGGATACCCAACTAAGACATTAATCTGTTAATATTTGAAATGAAAATATGGACCTTACGCCATTAAAAAAAGAAGCACAAATGAGGCGTGGTGGCTCACAACTGTAAGCCCAGAAAATCAGGAGGCGGAGGCAGGAAGATCACAAGTTTGAGGCCAGAGGCAGCCTGTGTAATTTAGCGAGATCCTGTCTCAAAATAAAAAGAAAAAATATGGGCTGGTAGTGCAGCTCAGCGATACAATTGCAAAGCACGAAAGTGCGAGGCCCTGGTTTTACGACCCAAGTACCACAAAAACAAACAAACAACAACAACAAAAAAAAACCCACAACACTGAATGGGCCTTTGTAAATTTTGAAGATTTACCTATATCACATTTAGGTCTCTTTCTGCAGCACATATATGGAGTGACTAAAAGGTTGTTGGATGCCATCTTTGAGCTGGACTCAGAGCAAGAGAAATCTGTATGGAGAACGAAGATAGTTTTGATTGAAGAACAGGGCTTTAGAGCAAGCTATGCTTGTAGCTATACCACTATGGTGTCTGATCCCATCAGATCTCAGAAGCTTAGCAGGGTCAGGCCTGGTTAGTACTTGGGTGGGAGATTGCCTGGGAACACCAGGTGTTGTAGGCTTGGGAGAAGGACCTGGCAGCCTACTCCCAAAAAACAATCAGTCACTCAAACCCTATGAATAGCAGAGAAGCACTGGCAATAGTGTTTCGTCTGTTGTACCTGTTGTACATAGGGTCGCTATGAGTCAGACACTGACTCAACCACACCTAACAATAACAACATGCAGTATTAGCATTAGGAAACGTTAGCAACAATTCCCATTTTGAAAAACAGCTCTTGACTTACCACTGGGCCCTGTTAGAAACTGAATGCTCAGCTCTGGAACATGAGATAACTGCCGGACTGAGATGCCCAAGACAAAACAGTTGTTTTGTGGTTCACTTGTCCACACAGTTGTGGTGCCCAGAAGTATCCTATTATCAAATAGAAATATCACATACTCCACCCATACCACTGTGGCATCCAATCCTGTCAGATCTCAGAAGCTAAGAGGGTCAAGGCTGCTTAATACTCGGATGGGAGACACCTGGGAACACACTGTGCTGTAGGCTTAGGAGAAGAACCCGGCAACCCACTCCCAAAAATCAATCCACCATTGAAAATCTTATGAATAGCAGAGAAGCACTGACAATAGTGTTTCACCTGTTGTACATAAGGTCACTATGAGTCAGATACCGGCTTGATGGCACCTAACAACAACAACAGCAACCCAGACTACAGAAGTACTAAAGTCACAAACAAATTGCATGAACAGATGGACCATTTTCCTATCAGGTCTACTCATTATCCACTGCTACTTTAATCTCAAAACACTTATGGCATCGTGAGTACTTGACTTATCCAGTTAACTGATGGGAAAGATTTGAACCTGGATTTCACTTGGGTCAGTGTAATATACTAGCTGCAGCAGGAGAAACACTGCTGTTGTGCTGCAGCCTCACTGTTAGATTCTGATATGGAATCTGAGCTAACAATCACTGTATGGTGTTAGTGTTCCCAAAGCCAAAATAGAGTCAATCCTCACCATTCATAGATTTCATATTTACAAATTTAGCTATTTCCTAAAGTTTGTTTGTAACTCCAAAACCAATACTAACAGCACCTTCACTGTCATCTGAGATCACGTGCAGAGTGGTGAAAAATTCAAGTTGCCCTGTGAGTGTTTCCAGCTAAGGCTGAATAAGTGAAGCTCATAACTGTAAGTAGAATTATTTTGTGATCTGTTTAGTGCTGTGTTTTTCACATTTCTGTGCTTTCTGTTGGTGAGTTTGCCATTTAAAATAGCTCCCAAGCATACTGCTGAAATGCTGTCTGGTATTCTCAGGCACAAGAATGTGTGATGTGTTTTATGGAGGAAGCACGTGTGTTAGATGAGCTTCACTTAAGCATGAGTGATAGTGTTAATGGCCATGAGTTCAATGTTAATGAGTTAACCATATAGTACCTTCAGAAAAAGTAAAAAGAAATTCACTAATCTGTACATCAGGCTGCTCCAGAAAAAAAAAAAATTATGTTCACATTGGCCTGTGAATTAGGGTTCTCTCAAGGAACAGGGGCTGGGATTTAGCTCAGTTGGTAGAGCGTTGCTTTGCAGTCTCTGAGGTCCCGAGTTTGATTCCCAGCACCACAAAATGGGAGAAGGACATGGCAACCCACTCCCAAGGCAATCCTGAAACAGCCATTGAAAACCCTATGAGGGTCGCTATGAGTCAGAATCGACTCAATGGCACCTAACAACAACAACAACAACAAGAAGGAACAGGAATGATAGGAAATTATCTATCTACCTATCTATCTGTCTTTTGAAAACGTGGAAAGCTTTGGAAACTTGATTATCTATTTATCTATCTTGGTATTAAAAGAGAAATTAGAAGGAATTTGTTCATGCAATTATGGAGATCAAGAAGCCCAGGCCCAAGAGAGATGATGGTATAATTCTAGTCTGAGTACAAGACCCAAGAGAACCAATTGTATAAATTCCAGTCCAAGTCCAAGGACAACAAAAGACAAGAGTTTCAGCCTGAAGACAATTAGACCGAGAGAGAGAGAGAAGGAGACAAAGAAACAGAGACAGAAACAGACAGAAATATTTCTTACTCACCCTTATATTCTACTCAGTGGACTGAAGAGAGCAATTTGCTTACACACTTCTACTAATTCATTGCTAATTTCATCCAGAAACACCCCTCATAAACACACCCACAAACACTGCTTAACCAAATATCTAGGCACCCTGATCCTGGGAAAGTTAACACATGAAATTAACCATGGCATTGAGTGTCAAGAAAATGTTAAACTCTTCCAGGCTAGTATTAGCTGGCTTAAACATTTCATGACAAATGTCAAGTTTGCAGATGAGGCAAGTGAGGTAGATTAGAATATTGCAGAAGAATTTTAAAAATATGTGTTAAGTGTTACAACAAGAAAGAAGTAGGTATAGAAGAGTAGGTTTTCAATGCTGATAAGACTGGCCTATTTTACAAGGATGTTGGCAAACAAACACATATAACAAGAGTGGTATTTCAGTTGACAAAAACATTATGGCCAGAGGCTTGCAAGAATCTAATCCAGTATTTTCCCTTGGAACAATTCATTATTTGCTAACTCAGTATTCACCACAACTTTATAGAACATAACTACCATGAATAATGTGAGCAGATCTGTATAAAAATCAGAGAATCAAGGAGTGGAAGTAAGACTAGCCCATCCACTTTTATATTCAAGGACGCCTAAAGATTTTTGTTACAATTCTGGGCTCTGATGGTTTAGAAGTAAAGTATCTAAGGAATGAATTTTTCTATCAGAAGATATAATGACAATCTCTCAAATACTTTTTAAATATAGTATGTTATCAGTTGTTGGAATTTATTTGGTGTGTGTGTGTGTGTGTCTGTGTGTGTGTGTGTGTCTGTGTGTGTGTAAGGGGATGGGGTAATATCCTGTGAACTCACAATGTCATCTACACTGCTGGTCCCTGATATTCCTTTTTAACCTTCTCCAAACTAGTTTCCATGCCTATTACCAAAGATGCTCTTGTCAACTTCACCAATGCCATCCATATTGCCACACCCAATGGATGTGCCTCTCCTCTCAAATTCCTCTAATTCTCAGCATCTTTTGACCACTAGCCCCCTCCTCTTCAACTCTGTGATACACTATTCTCATTCTACTTTTTATCCCATCTTATTACCGTTTATTTTTAAGTCTCCTTTACTAAGGTTTCCTCTGTAAAACAGGATCCTCCTCAAAACTTATTTGTAGGTCCTTCTCTCTTGAATATCTTCTATATCTAGATATTCTCATCTACTCCATAGCTTCAATTTATGTCACATTCCTAAGTTAATATCTTCAACTCAGTTTCTCTCCCTTGTTCCAAAGTCACATGTCCAGCTGCACACTTGACAGCTCTACTTGGCTCTCTCCTAGACATCTCAAAGCCCATTTGTCCAAAATAGGTCTCCTGATTTGCATCTCAAAGCTCTGGCTTTATCTCCAATCCCACTACTGGGAGATTTTCTCCCTTTCCATTAACATATGTTAGCTCATTCATCCAGGAACTAATTTAGAAATCTAGAAATTATTTTTGAATTTTCCTTTTTGTTCATGTCTTGTTTCTGATTTAATCCTCTGTTGTGGTGGTGGTGGTGGCGGTGGTGGTTGTTAGGTGCCAATGAGTGGGGTCCAACTCACAGCAACCCTGATAGGGTTTTCAATGGCTGATTGTTTCAGAATTGCTTCAGGAGTGGGTTGCCAGGTCCTTCTCCCATTTTTGTGGTGCTGGGGATTGAACTCAGGTCCCCAGAGAGTGCAGAACAGCATCCTACCAACTGAGCTAAACCCCAGCCCTTAAGGAAACACTTCCAAAACTGTCCCATGGGGGAACTATGTCAGTGCTTCTCTGCTATTCTCTATTTCCAATGGCTGATTAGTTTTGGGGGATTGTTTCAGAAGTAGATGCCAAGTCCTTCTCCCCTTTTTTTGTGGTGCAGAGGATCAAATCCAAGGCCTTAGAGAGCACAAAGTAGCACTCTACCAACTGAGCTAAGCCCCAGGTCATATCTCCAAATATATTTCAGTTCCATCCACCTATTCTCAATGTTTGCTATCCTGCAAGCCCACCATGAAGCAGATGGAAGTAGGAGAGCATCACAGACTTCTATTGAGCTTCCATAATCCCAGATTTGTGACCCAAGAGGAAAGAGATAATTTCTCTCTCCCAGCATTAACGTAAAATCTCAGAGAATAAGTGGTCAGATCTGACTCAATTGTCAATTACTTTGACCAAGGGAATGTAAAGAATGCTGGGACAAAGAAAATATCTGAGCTGGGCATGGTAGCTCATGCCTATAATCCCAGCAACTCAGGAGGCAGAGGCAGGACGATCACAGGTTTGAGGCCAGGGGCAGCTTACATAACTTAGCGAAACTTTGTCTCAAAATAAAAAATAAAAAAGGATCTAGGGGTGCAGCCCAGTGGTAGAGCACTTACAAAGTATGTACAAGGCCCTGACTTCAACTCCCTATTACAGAAAGGAAAGGAAAAGAAAGAGAGGAGAGAGAGAGAGAGAGAGAGAGAGAGAGAGAGAGAGAGAGAGAGGAAGAAGAAGAAGAAGAAGAAGGAGAAGAAGGAGAAGAAGGAGAAGAAGGAGAAGAAGGAGAAGAAGGAGAAGAAGGGGGGAGGAGGAGGAGGAGGAAAGAAAAGAAAAGAAAGGAGGAGGGAGAGAGGAAGGGGAATAAGAACATACCACGTGTGAAGAGCAGAGGCTGTTCATTTGAATGTCACCTCTCTTGCTATTCTGTGTGCACTTCCCATGCAGAATGAAACAAAGTAGTTGGTTCTTAAATAAATTGTTGTCATTATAATGCCAACAAACTTTGAGGATTTCCTGGAATAGGTATTTTATAGAAACTGTACATCAAATAGACCCTCTCAAGACTCTTCAAACCCTCTATTACTTGGTTTTGAATTAAAAGGTCAGGTTATAAGTAGAAGATTCTCCTCTATGTTCTTTTTCAGTCTCCAGATACTTCTAGCTCTGAGATCCCAAAATGGACAGAGTTCTATGATCTGTCTGTTCCCATGCATTCTACTCTTTGGGGTGATGCAGTAAGTGCAACAATACACATGTGGAACACCACAGCTGAAGAACAAAACAGTAAGAAGCATACAAAGAGAAGTTAAGCAGGGGTGCCTTCTGTCCCCACACTCCATGTCGGGAGGACCACAGTCATTCAAATTAATCTAATTCATCAAAACTCACATGCCTTCATGTTACAAGTTTATAACAAAAGAATTCAAATGGAATTTCGGTTTCCCAAAACAAAATAAGCAAGGGAAATCTCTTTGTAGGCAGAGAAAGTCATTTTTAGCATTTATGTTCTTCTTTTGAAAATCCAGCAGAGGGCGAACAAGATGGCAGATAAAACAAGTAGATTCCACGAGGCTGATCAGAAGACTTTTAAAGTGACTCCTACTTCACAACAGCGGACCAGTAATTCTTAACTCAAGAACACAGAATCGAGCAAATATGGCTTCCAGTGCTAATTTGACTTAACCCTGGCATTTCCAAGTTGCTCCTATAAGACTTTAGTCTGTGACAGAGATTGAATCCTTACAACCTGGACTACTCATCCCTGGAGACTACATATGGAAAGGGAGGAACTCAGAAAACATATACAGGAGGATATAGAGAATAATCATATTTTTCATTCTAATGATAGGGCTTCACATGCTTGTAGCAACCAGAATTGAACTTCCCTTGAGCACTTAAGTATGCACAAAGTCTGCAGAATTTAAGAGGAAGGAAATCAAAGGAAGTAAAATTTATTTTTTCATATACCCTCAGTTCAAAATAAAGGCACAAAGAAGCATTATAGAGACAGAAGAAAAGATTTTCAGACAGATAAAGTGACAAGCTTCTGTTAAAATTTAAAAATGAAGCCACCCACAGTGGCACACACCTGTAATCCCAATGACTTATTATCCTTCCTCTCTCTCTCCCTCTCTCTCTCTCTCTCTCTCTCTCCTTTCTTTTGACTTATTAAGTTTTTGCAGTACTCCAGAACTGAAGCCATCATCTAGTATATGCTAGGCAAGTGCTCTGCCACTGAGCTGCAACCCAACCTGTGTCCGAGTTTTTATTTATTTATTCATTCATTTTCATTTTGCAACAGGGTCTCATTTTCATTTTGCAATAGGGCGAAGTTGTGCAGGCTGCTTGAAGCCTACAACTCATGATCCTCCTGCCTCAGCCTCCCAAATCACTGAAATTACAGGCTTGCACCATAGCACCCAATTTAAAAGTAGCTTTTATTAATATAGGCATAGATATTACAATCCTATGAAAACCATCTGTATGTTAATATATAACCAGCTACATTGTTAGAAGTGCTTTCCACTAGGGAAAAAGATGATGGAAGAAAGAGAAAGAAATCACGTTTGCTTTTTACTATAGCAAGTATATATAATTTTATTTTGTTGCAAGCACATATAAAGGTTTTTAAACAATGAAATGAAAGCTTAGTTTTATAGCTCTTTTACTTAGGGACGCCTAAGTTAGAGCTCCCCAGGGAGCTTTAAAGTTACTTAAAATGATAGATCTGGAAGATCAAAGGAGGCAAAGCTAGTTTTCCATGGAATTGTAGTTGATCACAAAAAAAAAAAAATTTTTTTTTTACCAGCTCTCAGACCTGGATTTGAATTAGCAATTGGGTTACTTATTGCCCTAACAATTCCTGAATAAATCAATTGTATTTCAAATGTTAATTCCAAAGCAGATAATTGGGTGTGTATTACTCTGCAATTGCTGAAAAATGTAAACATCATCCCTGTCTGATGGAATAAATTATGCTATCCATAGAACTTGATTTCTAAGTGGCACAGATTTCTTAATGAACATGATCTAGAAAAAAATATTTCACACACATGAACAATCTTTTTTTTTTTTCTTCCTTTCTTTCCCATTAAAGTGGCCATTCACTATTTCAAAAAACTCCACTTTCTGCAGCATGAAAGATAGTGGCTTTCAAAACTGACCAGTCAGAGCCTCTGCCTGGCCCATGGGAGGGGCCAGCCTGAGAGCCAGGTAGCTCTGGTGACCTGAGGTCTGTTCAACCTTTTAATTGGTTCCTCTTCTCCATAAGCCTGTTTTCTGCTTATGCAGTGAGTTTTAAAGGAAAATTGTTTCGTTTTCACATTCTATAAATTCACCACTTGCTCTTCAACCTTATTCCCATTTTCACTGTACATTTTCCTCCAATCTGGTTTTGTTTCCTCTGAGACTCTTCCCAAACCTAATTTAACCACAACTCATAAAAATAGGAGAAAAAGAACCAACATTAATGGGCACCTACTATGTGTCACTCCACATACCTGAAGAAACATAGTGGCTGCAACAATGGGCTCAAACGTAAAAGGATCGTGTGCATGGCATAGTGCTGGGTAGTGTTCTGTTCTGCTGTATTTAGGGTAACTATAAGTCAGATCCGACTCCATGGTGCCTAACAACAATCTTGTGTGTCAGGTACTGTGTGGGGTGCTTTTCATACATTTTTTCCCTCTAATTCTCCTAACAACCCTATAAAAGAGGTCCTTGGACCCTCATTTTCCCATGGGAATTTAAGTGACAGCACATTTGACCTTATGTCAATTGAGTTCAAAAGTCACACCTTTCCCAATATACTACACTTCCTCAAAAAACATGTTCATATTTCCCATGTTTATATCACTTTCTGCCTGCAGCTGTACTACTGCAGTGTCTGATCCCGTCAGATCTCGGAAGCTAAGCAGGGTCGGGCCTGGTTAGTACTTGGATGGGAGACTTCCTGGGAACACCAAGCTGTAGGCTTGGGAGAAAGACCCAGCAACCCACTCCCAAAAAACAATCAGCCATTGAAAACCCTATGAATAGCAGAGGAGAAGTAACAATACTGTTTGGCCTGTTGTACATTGTTGTTGTTGTTGTTAGGTGCCATCGAGTCGGTATCCGACTCATAGCAACCCTCATAGGGTTTTCAATGGCTGAGTGCTTCTGGATTGCCTTGGGAGTGGATTGCCAGGCCCTGCTCCCATTTTTGCGGTGCTGGGAATTGAACTCGGGGCCTCAGAGACTGCAGCGCAGTGCTCTACCCACTGAGCTAAATCCCAGCCCCTGTTGTACATAGGGTTGCTATTAGTCAGACACCAACTCAACACACCTGACAACAATAACAATATCACTTTCTATCTAGATCTTTTGATGTTGTGTTGTTGTTGGGTGCCATTGAGTCCTGTCCGACTCATAACGACCTTACAGGGTTTTCAATGGCAGATTGTTTCGGGATTGCCTCGGGAGTGGACTGCCATGTCCTTCTCCCATTTTTGCAGTGCTGAGAATAGAACTCAGGACCTCAGAGACTGCAGAGCAGTGCTCTACCAACTGAGCTAAATCCCAACCCCTAGATCATTTGATAGTCAATGCTTACTTTCTTTTTGTATGAATTTTCCTAACATAAAGACCACATGTTAGTTCTTCTTTGCTTTGGTAAAAGATTTATGCTACAGGATAAATGCTAAAGCAAGGATATTAAAGAAAGACTGAAGATACTAGAGGCAGCCAAAGGCAGAGGCAGGGGTGTTGAAATTTCAACTGTCCATAGAGTAGAGTACCTAAGTTCTAGAAACTCTCTCTATTTTTTTGGTGGGGGACAGTACTTGGGATTTGAACCCAGGACCTCACACATTCTTTACAAGTACTCTACCACTGAGCTACACCTCAAGCCTCTTTTTTCACCTTTTTAATCGGAGATAGGCTCACACCAAGTTATGCAGGCTGCCTCTGGCCTCAAACTGACCATCCTCCTGCCTCTGCCTCCCAAGGTGCTGGGATTAGAGAGCTGTACCACTTCACTGGGCAAGTGCCAGAAACTCTCCTTTGGGTCAAACTCCCATTGCTCTGGAACATGAAGGGTTTTTAACCTGCTAGGGGAATTCTTTCCATCTCAGAAAAGGAAGAAACATCAACATTCTTAGCCTGACATGATTACAAAAGCAGAAGAAAAGTTGAGCGTGACAGTACATGCCTGGGATCCCAGCACTCAGGAGGCTGAGGCAGGAGGAGAGTGAGTTTAAGGCCAGCCTGAAGGGAAGCACTGTTCTAATGCTGACACTTGGGCTATTCACATGACTGGATTTGTCTGAGGTTAGCCAGCAAAACTGAAGGCCAAGAGAAAACTACTGTGTTTTGAAAGTTTAGTAAGAATACAGAGACATGCTTATTGGAAAGCAATGAATAGTTCTTCAAAATGCAAAACTCTCAGTGAAATCTTCCTGCTTTTCAGGTTCTAGATCAAATACTCATGACTTCATTTAACACACACACAAAAGGCTGTTGTTTGTAGCTTTAGTATTATTAACGTGTGGATGAAACCCAAGTAAAGTCTCTGCTTGGAATGCGAACTGGACCAAGAATACCCAGTAGTGGGGAGTGAAGAGACTGGATTTGTTTTTAGTCTAGGACAACATTTTTCTCTACTTTTTCCCAAAAATAACTTCTCTTGGCTGGGCATGATGGCACACACCCATAAGCCCAATACTCAATAAGCTGGGGCAGGAAGATTATGAGTTCAAGGCCAGGCTGGGCTACATAGTGAGTTTGAGACATGCCTGCTATGTGGTGAAATCCTATCTCCAAGGGGAAAAAAAGAGTAAAATAAAATAATTTCTCTTGCTTTTGCTCTTGATATTAATCTCTAAGTGCTAGATGTTCATCGAGAAGAGTTTGAAAGACATCAAATAAAGACAATATAAATTTTTATACTTAATGCTACTACCTGCAAATGACCACATTTAATATTTCAGCATCAATTTTCTAGGTCAATGTGTATGTAAATATATTTGTAGATTTCCAGCTTGCTTTTTCCCCCATTTATTAGTAAATGATAATGGGGTACAGATTAATATGTTGTTGTTGTTGTTGTTGTTAGGTGCCGTCGAGTTGGTATCCAACTCATAGAGACCCTCATAGGGTTTTCAATGGCTGACTGTTTCGGGATTGCCTTGGGAGTGGATTGCCAGGCCCTTCTCCCATTTTTGCAGTGCTGGGAATCAAACTCGGGACCTCAGAGACTGCAGTGCAGCACTCTACCAACTGAGCTAAATCCTAGCCCCACAGATTAAAATAGCATTGGCTTTTTCCATTATGCATCCTTTACACCACTTCTGGCAACCCTTTCATCAACCCAAAAAGTTTAGGGAGCTTATGGATAATATGTAGTAAAACTCAAATGTTTATTTGGGTTATATTCCCCTATTTTTTCCAATATACTCATGAAGTTGTGCTGTTTACACTGAAATTGTCCTCTTCCCATTCATCCCTCCTCATTGACCCTCCTCCCCATCCCATCTTCCTCAGTCATCGCTTTCCTCTGCTAGTCCCCTGCCCCCTTCTTTCTACTCTTTATATTGTCTTTTCTATGCTAAGTTTAATTGTCTAGCTTGCTTTTTAAAATTAGGATTACACAGAGTATACTATTTTACTAATAGACTTTTTCACTTTTCAGTTTGCTTTGAACATCTTATTAAGTACTCTTCTCTAAAATAAAAATAATCAATGAGTAAGTGGAGAGATAAAATGTTTAACCTTGCTCATGAGACTGAAGTTGGCCTAGCTATGTCCCATTTGCCCAGTCTCAGGTATAAGCCTAACTCAAATATCTCATAATAGTCTGATCAAATTTCTCCAATATTTCACCTCATCAGTTGAAAGATTTTTTTTTTCATTTCCTCAGGGATTTTCTCTCTCCTTATAACTCACAAAACTCCAGAACATGTTCAGCAAGAGACAAACCCAGTCAACCATCGCCTCAAGTAAAAAATAGCCAAACGTTATGGGTTAGCTAGAGCCAGCGTCTGCACCAAAACCTCCAATTCCAGTGTCTTAACATAACACCAGGTTATTTCTCACTCTCTTAATACTTCAACTACCAATTTCAAATCAAAATATATGATAATAAGTATTTTATTTCCATGAACACTTCATTACAGTGAACAAAACAAGAACACGTTTAGAAAAATAATTGGAATGCATGATAGGAGTGAGATCATCAGGTAATTAGTGATATGCATCATTTGAATGCAAAAAACTCTCACAAGAAAAAATGTAAAATTGGTTAAATAAGAAAAATTGGCATGTAATCATTATATCAAAATATTCAGTTGAAAATGACAGGTAGAAAAAGCAATGTTGGTGTTGTTAGGCGCCTTCGAGTCAGGTCCACCTCATAGGGACCTTGTGTACAACAGAACAAAACACCACCTGACACTCTCCTATGCTATTGTTGGAGCTTCTCTGCTATTCATAGGGTTTTCAATGGCTGATTGATTTTTGGGAGTGGGTTGCCAGGTCCTTCTCCCAAGCCCATAGCACCTGGTATTCCCAGGAGGTCTCCCATCCAAGTACTAACCAGGCCTGACCCAACTTACCTTCCGAGATCTGATGGCGTCGGACACCACAGTGGTACAATAATAATGTACTGTCTATGTGATAAGGTATAAAACAATTCCTACACAATGGTGCATCACACATTGTACAGACAGTTTTTGTTCTCTGTGTATATTTAATGGTAGCAAATCCCTCTGGTACATCATGGGCATATATGTCCCAATACTAGTCAAAGGGTTAAATGTTCCTCGCTGGGTATCAGGTGTAGCTTTGATTTGGTCACTAGGCATGGACATCCACCCAGAAGAAGAGAAAAATGAGTGCAAAGGCACATAGGATGCAGGGCACACCCATGGACAGAAGTGGGCCACATGGTCATACTTCACCACTGGGCAAGCTGGAAAATGATCTGACTGTGCCCAGAAAAAACCTGAGTTGTGGGGAGTACTATCAAGCTCTGGGCTGCCATTTAGCTCAGTCAGTAGAGTGCTGCTCTGTGCACTCTGAGACTCTGGATTTGATCCCCAGCACCGCAAAAATGGGAGAAGATCTCAGCAACCCACTCCTGAAGCAATCAGCCATTGAAAACCCTATAGTGCTGGGCATGGCACAGTGTAGGGAAGTGTTTCGTTCTGTTGCACATAGGGTTGCTATGAGTAGCACCCAACTCAACGGCACTAACAACATCATCAAGCTCTACCACCTTCTATCTTTGGTAGCAAACCCTTGTTTGCAGCTTTCTTCCTACACTATAGAACATGCCACCTCTCTATTTCAGGCAGCTTAGACCTCATCCACAACTATGTTCTGGCTCATAGTTCTCTCTCTCTCAGGTTTGAATGGAGATCTATGGGGTCTGGTGAATTATGAACTAAAATATAAGTTCTCTCTTTTCCCTCCTGTCCAAACACATGGAGACAGGGTCTTGCTAAATTTTGCAGGCTGCCCCGACCTCAAAGGGAGATCCTCCACCTCTGATTCCCTGGGATTACACTGTGAGCACCACCACACCAGACTTGGATAAATTCCTATAAGGATGTAAAATGTTGAGCTGAAGTCAGGATCATTTGGGTACAAAGAACAGAAACTGTGTTAACTCCAGGTAAAGGAAGACTTAGTGAAAGGCCACAGATCACAGGAGTACAGGAAAGGTCTCAGCCTGGGCAAGGACAAGGGCTTCCCTTTCCTTCCAAAAAATCAGTCTGTTTCCCCACGCCAAATTCCCAGGAGAAGAAAGGGCTGAGCATAATTCTCTTTTCCCACCTGGTTGCCAGATTTTAGGTTTGGGCCAGGCAGTCAGGTGGCCTCTCTGATCAGGTCTCTTCCCCTAGACACTTAGCTGTGGCCAGGAGGTGGGGTCCGAACGGCCCAAAAGGAGAGTGGACAACAGAGCCACCCCAAAATGCATCTAATCCATAATGGACGTAGGCAGCCACGAAGAGCTGCATGCTTGCCCCATATGGCCTGGTTCCTAGGTTGGCTCCACTCCTTACTAGCTGTGTGACTTTGACCAAGTTACTCATTCTCTCTGTTCCTCAGTTTCTTTATCCTTAAGATGGAGCATATAAATGATCCCTCTTCACAGGATTGTGGTAAGGATTAAATGAGACCAGGCACAAAAAGCGCTAAAAATCTACATAGCAGATAATGAGTCCTCAATAAGAATTGCTGTTATCATTTTTTTGCCAAAAACCAAGTTGCTTCTTCCTTAGTTTTCAGTTAGGGGTGTCATCAATCTCCCAAACATCAGCCCCTACGTCCTCTTCATTCTTCCTTTGCTAAGCTTTCCACCTTATTTGCTGACTTATTTATTTATCTGGTTTACAGGGTTTTTTGTTGTTGTTGTTGTTGCTGTTATTGGTTTGTGTTTGGGGTCACTAGAGATTTGAACCCAGGATCTTGTGCATGTCAGGCAAGTGTTCTACCAGAGCTATATCCCAGGTCCTTTTTTAGTTTTATTTTTGAGACAAGGTCTCACTAAGTTACCTAGGCTGGATCTTGAACTCGATATATAGCCCAGGCAGGCCTTGAATTTGTGATCCTCCAGCTTCAGCCTCCCAAGTAGCTGGGAATATAGGCGTGTGCCATGGCACTTAGCCTGATTTACAGTTTTTGAGCATCCATTTGCTACATAAAAATAGTTTTTCCTTCTTAGTTTTTCTAGCATCTAACTTAATATCTTAATACCTCTCACTTGCACTGTTACAATTAGCTTCGTAGCTGGTCTCCTTGATTCCCACATACCATGGTCAGATGAATTCTACTAACATAATTCTGATCATGTTATTCTCCTGCTCGGTGGTTTCCAGTGTTTCCCTGTTGCTTAGAGTATAAAGTTCACATTTTGAAACTTGGCTTTCAAAATATCCTATAGCGGGATTCTAACCTGCCACTTTAACTTCATTTCCCACAGCTTCCCTATAGATAGACTCTCCCTGGGTAACTGCACTATTCCTGCTGATTGCTCCATCACAGATCCTATAATACTCTCCCACCTCTGTGCTTTTGCTCACGTTGTACCATTCACCTGGAATGCCCAGCCCCTTGCTGCAAGGGCCAGCAGCAGCAACTTCCCATGGGCACTTGTGAGAAACGGCACACCCCAAACCTACTGAGGCAGAAGTTGCACTTTAACAAGATCTCCTGGTAGGTTACATACACATATTTGTCATAAAATATTTTACAAGATAAGTTATCTGGTAAATTTATATAATACCTTGTGTATTATGTTTTAGTCCACTCCATCCCTCTCCCTGTTAAAATTCTACCCTTGTCTGGCTCAAGTAATAAGGTTTCAACCAGATTTATGTGTCTGGCTACTGGAGCTGAAAATAATCTCTTTATTCTCTGAATTCCTTAGCTGCTTTATGAGTGCTCTAAATTTTCCAAACTGAATTCATTATATCTGCGTAGGGTAACCAGCACACACTTCCTTCAAGTGTTATCACTATCATGTCTTCTCTCCCATTTGACTCAATTTCCTGGAGTACAGGACCATCCATAGCAAATACCCAATAAATATCTGGAAATAGATCACAGAGTGCGAACTGCAAAGTAAGCCAAGTGCTGTGGCACACACCTGTAATCCAAGCAAATTGGGAGGCTGAAGCAGGAAGATTACAAATGTAAGGCTAGAGACAGCTTGCATAACTTAGCAAGATGAAAAATAAAGAGGAGGCTGGGAGTGTACCTCAGCAGTGGAGCACTTGCCTTGCATGCCTGAGGCCCTAGGTTCAACCACTAGTCCTGAAAAAAATGAAAATAAAAACCAAAGTAAAGCAAAAAGATGTTATATTTGCTTATCAGTAGAAGATAACACTGGCAATGCCATTTTGTTCTATCAGTCACTCTAGTTTGCAGCTTAGGGATAATGGAACTTCTCAGAAACTGCCAATATGTCTGAGACTTGAAAGAAAAAGTTTATTGGCTCCATTATATGACAATAAAACTGCAAAAATAAAATTAATGAATGTTTAAGTATCTAAAACCAAAGCCAGGCACAGTGGCACACACCTGTATTCCCAGCAACTTGGGAGGCTAATGCAGGAGGATCACAAATTCAAATCCAGAGGCAGCCTGTGCAACTTAGTCAGACCCTGACTCAAAACAAAAAAGTGAAAAATGGGCTGGGAGTGCAGCTCAGTGGTAGGCCACTTGCAAAGCACGTATGAGGTTCAACCCCCTAGTACCTCCCACACACACATATAAAAGTCAAAAATCATAACATCCCAACTTCCTTAATTGCTATTTTAGTACTACTAATAATCTTATTATCTGGAAATTAACTTTATACATTATCTTTCTTTGCAAGGATTCTCAAGCATGCATAATTTCTCAGAAACTAATGAAGTCAAAACACAAACAAATCCAGATAATGCCAAGTGTTATTGCACTTTAATATATGAGGTGAGGTAAGCTTTCCAATCAGAGTACTCCTTGCAAGCAAGGATGGCTAGACTGTGTCTGATGTATTTTGGACATGTTGTCAGGAAGGACCAATCCCTGGAGAAGGACATCATGTTTGGGAGAGTGGCAGGTCAACAAAATAAAAAAAAATAAAAAAAATAAAAAAAAAAAGGAAGAACCTCAATGAGATGGATTGACACAGTGGCTGCAATGACGGGATTAAACATAAAAAATATCATGTGCCTGGCACAGTCAGGGAGTGTTTCATTCTTTTGTACATAAGGTTGCTATCAGTTGGACTACACCTAACAAAAATAAGCCTTCCAAAAGAGTGTGTGGGCTTATGAAGGCTTAGAAATGTTCCTGGACACAAGTGCTCTCAGCTCATGCTAATGGAAGCACAAATTCCTGCAAACATCCTAGAAGCAATTCGAAAGTGGGCACTAGGGGATTAAAAAATGGTAAAACCTTTGGTCTGATCATACTCTTTCCATTTCTCCTTTTACTGAAATAGTCAGAGATGCATCCTGAGAAGTTAGTGATTCTCTTTCCTTTTCTTTATACTACTCTGTATTGTTTTCAAATTTCTTATCAACAAGCATGCATTTTACGACAAAATTAGGTTACAAGAAAAAATTAACCATTTAAAAAGAAGACAAGAGGAAAGCAGAGCTGAATATTCAGCAGCAAGAAGGAAGGTCAGTTCTGAGCCTTGGCCTTGCTGCTTTAGGCTTTCCCCAGTTTCCCCATCTGCTCACACCTGGGATGCATACATTTCCCTTTGACACAAATCCCCAAACCATAGGCCAGCTGTTCAATTCCAACATAGTCCCACCTCCCAGAAATCCCCAAACATCCCAACTGCACAAGTGTTTACATTTGATATTCCCAACAATTTCAACCTGTGCACAATATTTTTCTGCTTTTCTAAACATGGAAACATACTCAAAGAAGTTAAACCCCTTTCCCAAGAATACACAGCTAGGAAATGGCAGAGGTAAGGTATGACCAAGGATTGTTGACTTTGCCAGTGGATGCTTTTTTGATTCCCCTGAGCTATCATTGGTGATACTCTATACTGGACACTCACCAATTTATGTTCGAAAATTCTCACCACCTTTTCAGTTCAGGTCTCTTCATCAGAATATTATCTTTCCTCCTCCTCCCATTATGACCAGACGGATGCACGTAGACACAGACCAACTTGATATTCGGAATCATTTTTGTCTCTAAAAAACTGTCTCAGGGCTGGGGAGGGGCATAGGTCAGTGGTAGAGCTTGTGTTTAGAATGATCAGGGTACTGAATTCTATCCCCTGCATGACAACACAAAACCAAAAACCTCTCAAGTGGGAAGCCAAACACAGTATATCAGCTTAATATTTTTGTTTTGATATCAACATACCTTTGTCTGTTTTGTTTTGTTTTGTCTCTTTGCACTATTGAGGGGTTGAACCCAGGGCCCTGAGCATACTTTGCAAGTGCTCTACCACTGAACTGCACCCCCATTCCCCTTTTTATTTTTAATCCTGAGACAAGGTCTTGCTAAATTGTGCAGGCTGCTTCTGGCCTCAAACTCAAGATCCTCCTGCCTCCACCTCCCAAGTCACTAGGATTACAGGTATACACCACCACGCCCGGCCCCTGGTATCTGTTTTAAACAATAAATATCTATAAGGCAGAGACTGATTCTATACAGCTATCTTTACACTCAGCAAAACAAGACGATGAATTAAATGTTATTTTGTATCATGCAAATTTTGACATGCAATTAAGAAAAAAACTCTGTCTTTTCCTTTAGGAGTATAATTTTCATTAAAATATAAAATAATCACATATTGGATTAAAAAAGGAATCACAAAATAATGTGTTTCAAAATATATACTTACACAATCTACTCTAATCTGAAAAAGAATTTACTCTCCAGGGAACAGAGTGATAAGAATGGCCAGAAGGCTCAGAATGGCTCTTGCTCAGCTCTCTTTGCAAGCACAGCCAGGAAAGAAATTTCCAGGCTGTATGAGTCCTGCATTTACAAGCTTCTGAAACCCAAGGAATATAAGTCATCTCCAAATCAAAGAAATGTTGAAGGCTCATTCATGAAAACAAAAAACTCAATACATGGTAATGAACATTTAAAAAATCATTGTTTTTAACTCCACTTAGCAATATGGAATGAATGTACTTCACTCCAGCAGAACTAAATATATGTAGTAATTCAACAGAACACTCTGTTTTTCAATTTTTTCCCATTTTACACAAAGACAATTTGTTGGTAGTGGGCACGAAGATTGTTAGTCCATATTAAAGTATCATAGAAAAATAAATCTTGTGCCTGTTTTCAAGATTATGGTTCTATGCTACACATCTCACCCTATCAATTAAAAGAATTGGACTGTTGTTGGGTGTGGTGGCTCATGGCAGTAATCCTAACAACTCTAGAGGTGGAGGAAGAAGGATCACAGGTCCAAGACCAGAAAGAGCCTTTGTAACTTAACAAGACTATGTCTTAATTTTTCCAGATTAGGGATGCTGCTCATTGGCATAGCACTTACAAAGTTATGGGGGAAGCTTTGGGTTCAGACCCCTCAGGCTGCAAAAAAAAAAGAAAAAAAAAAGTATTGGACTATTAATTCCTCTCTCACTCCTGCTGGTCTGCTTTCTCTACCCAAGAAGTTGCATGGGAATTTTTCCCTAATTTCTTTTTCAGGTTGTTTGGTTTTATTGTACAGAAATACAATGGATTTTCTTTTCTTTTTTCTTTGTCCTGGGGATTGATCCCAGGGCCACATGCGTGTTGGGCAAGTGTTCTACTAATGAGCTATGTGTCCAGCCCTCACAACTGATTTTTGAATGTTGATTTTTGTATCTGGTAAATTTGCTGAATTAATTTATTCATTCTAATAGGTTTTTTTGTGTAATCCTTAGGGTTTTATATGTAGAAGATAATGTCATCTGTGAATAGAGATGATTTTTACCTCTTCCTTTCCAATCAATACACATTTTGTTTCTTTTTCTTGTCTAATGCTTACTTAGGACTTCTAGTACTTAATTGCACTGTAAAGAAGTCCTCAGTAAAGACGACCTCGGTTTTTGCATTCATGATTTACTTAATGAATTTCTTAAACAAAAGTTTACTAAGTAGATATAAACAAATGGTTGTTGTTAAGTGCCATTGAGTCAGTGTCCCACTCATAGTGACCCTACCTGGTGAAACAGTACTGTTAGTGCTTCTCTGCTACTCATAGGGTTTTCAATGGCTGATTTTTATTCGGGGGGGAGTGGTTTGCCGGGTTCTTCTCCCAAGCCTACAGCACCTGGTGTTTCCAGGCAGTCTCCCATCCAACCCTGCTTAGCTTCTGAGATCTGACAGGATAGGATGCCACAGCAGTACGGCTACAGGCAAATGGTAGAGTCATAAATAAATCTTCCCTTGATATCCACAGGAGATTGGTTCCAGGGCCTCCAACAACAAAACTTTTTCAATGTTCCATGTCTTATATAAAATGGCATAGTGTTTGCATATAACCTATGCATATAATCTTTGCATATAATCTTTGCTTTCTTCCTGCTTTTAGAGGAAAAACTGTCCATCTTTCACCATGGAATGTGATCTCACTGTGGGCTTGACAGACATGGCGTTATGATATTGAGATACTTTCCTTTCTGTTCTAAGTTCCAGCTGCTGTCCTGCAGGGTTTCAGGAGCAGCAGCAAGCCACCCGGCTTGCTTTTCTTCTCAGTAGCCTGCACATGTCTAGAGTATGTAATCACTTTAAGACAGGTGAGGCAGAAGCCAGTCCCTTGGGCAGCCCCCTGAACATCCAGGATATGGGACACAAACTCCACTCTCCTCTTTCCCTACCCAAGTAGAATCTGGGTGGTAGAGCCTTTTCTCCTGACCCCACTGCACTTGGGTAAATGGATGCTGTCCTGACCTTCGCCTTTGTTCTCAGTGTCTCTCAGCCTGGCACCTTTCCCTGCAACTGCACAGATTCAGGCACAGCAGAAACTAGTCCCTTGGGCAGGCACTG
>VMDO01025784.1:0-27699 GCA_007922755.1 Pedetes capensis | reverse complement strand
TTATTTATTTATTTATTTATTTATTTATTTATATTCCTCCATGTATTTTGATGCTGTTTTCAGGCAGGTATGTGTTAACTATTATACCTTCTTGGGGAATTCACCATTTCTTCATTATGTAATTCTCCTCTTTATTCCTTATAATTCCCCTTGCTCTGAAGTTTGCTTTGAAATTAATATAGCTCCTCCAGCCTTCTTTTGATTAGTGTTATCATGATACATCTTTCTTTATCCATTTACATTTAATCTAAATGTATCTTTATATTTGACATGGATTTCTTGTAGAGAAATATAGTTGGGTCCTGTTTTGTCTCACTGTGACAGTCGGTCTTTTCACTGATATATTTAGATTATTGACTTCAAGGGTATTACTGACATAGTTGCATTAGTATATATCACAGTTTTTATTGGTTTTTAATTGATGCCCTTGTTATTTGCTCTTATTTTTGTCTTCCACTATTGTTTTTTGCTTTTTCTGATTTTAATTGTGTATCTTATGACTACATTTCTTTCCTTAGCATAACAGTTATACTTTTTCTTTTACCATTTTAATGGTTGCTCTAAAGTTTGCAATATCCATTTATAAGTAATCCAAATCCACTTTCAAATAACTCTGTGTTACTTCATGAGTAATGAAGTACCTTATATCAAAATCATCCTAAATCCTCTGTATGTCCATTATAACATTGCTCTCATTCTTTTTACATATACATAAACATTCTGTTGTTGTTGTTGTTAGGTGCCATCAAGTTGGGTCCAACTCACAGCAACCCTATGTACAACCAAATGAAACCATTCTCTGACATTGTGCCATGCCCAGCACTATGTCAGTGCTTCTCTGCTATTCATAGGGTTTTCAATGGCTGATTGTTTCAGGAGTGGATTACCAGGTCTTTCTCCCTGGCCTGTAGCATCTGGTATCCCCAGGTGGTCTCCCATTCAACGACTAACCAGGCCAACCCTGCTTAGCTTCCAAGATCAGGTGGGATTGGATGCCTGGGTGCTATGGCTGCAGACCAAACCTGTTTGCATACATAATCAACTACATCATTGCTATTATTATTTTGAAAAATTGTTATCTGTTACATCAGTTAATAATAAGAAAAATAAAAGGGTTTATTTTACCTTTAATTATTCCTTCTCCAATGCTTTCCTTTTTATGTAGATCTGACCTATATCATTTTCCTACTCTTCAAAGAAATTCTTTTAATATTTCTTGCAAGACAGTCTACTGACAACAAATTCCTTCACCTTTTGTGTGAGAAAGTCTTTCTCCTTCCCTTTTTATTTGCATATTTTTAAGTTATACTACATATTTTGAGGGGCTGGGATTTAGCTCAGTTGGTAGAGCGCTGCACTACAGTCTCTGAGGTCCTGAGTTCAATTCCCAGCACCGCAAAAATGGGAGAAGGGCCTGGCAATCCACTCCCAAGGCAATACTGAGAAACAGTCCGCCATTGAAAACCCTATGAGGGTTGCTATGAGTCGGAGACCGACTCGACAGCACCTAACAACAACAACAACAACATATTTTGATGTACATAGTGAAATGATTACGACAGGAAATCAAATTAATGTATCCATGTCTCAGAGTTACTCATTCTTGTGTGCCATGAGCACCAAAAATCTCAAATACAATTTATTAACTATAATCCTCACATTATACATTAGATCTCTCAATTTATTCTACAAATATATAACATATATGTCTGTCCATCTTCAGATTTTCTCACCTCACTTCCCCTCATAATCACTATCTTATTCTCTATTTCTATATATTCAAATTTTTTAGGTTCTACATATAAATGAGAGCATGCATTATTTTTCTTTCTGTGTCTGGCTTATTTCACTTAGCACAATCTCCTCCAAGTTCATTCATGTTGTAGCAAATAAGAGGATCTCCTTTCTTTTTTCAAGGACACCTAACAACAACATGTATAAGTAATATAAGTATTATATATAAATATATATCCCACTTTATTTACCCACTCATCAGTTGACAGACACTTACTGCATATTCTTCAATCTAATCTGTACCCTTCCAATAGTTTTAGAGGGCTACAAAATTAGATGAGTATTAGAATCACATGTGGATTAGATTGGCTCTTGAGAATTCTCTTGACCTCAAGCTGAATCTGTGCATGATTCTAATCTGCATCTGATTTTATAGCCCTCAAAACTGCTTAAAGGTGTGGATTAGATTAGAGAATATATGGTAAATTGTTCACTTATTTTGGGCTATTGTGAATAATGCCCCAAAGAACCTGAGAAGCAGATGTCTTTCCGAGGTAGTAATCTCATCTCCTCTGAGGAGACACACGGAAGAAACATGGCCAGGCCATATAGTAGATCTTTTTTTAATTCTTTAGGAACCGCCATACTACTTTCCATAGTGGCTGCACTAATCTGCATTCCCTTTCATCCTCATGCTCACCAACACTTATTTCTTATTTTAATAACGGACATCCTAACAGATATGAAATGATATCTTATTGTGGTTTTGACTTGCATTTACCTGAAGATTAGTGATGTCGATTATCTTTTCATATACCCATTGGACAATTTGATGGAACCTAATAACAACATGCTGTTGCTGTTGTTGTTGTTGTTGTTGTTAGGTGCCATCGAGTTTGTATTCGACTCATAATGACCCTACATACAATATGTGAAACACTATTATCAGTGCTTCTCTGCTGTCCATAGGGTTTTCAATGGCTGATTGATTTTTGGGATTGGGTTGCCGGGTCCATCTCCCAAGCCTACAGCACCTGGTGTTCTTAGGTGGTCTCCCATACAAGTACTAACCAGGCCTGATCCTGCTTAGCTTCTGAGATCTGATGGGATCAGATGCCACAGTGGTATGGCTGCAGGCTAATAACAACATAGGCTGTTTTTAATCTTTGGAGAAATTTCTATTCAAATATTCAGGTCCTTTGTCCATTTTAAAATCAGATTACCAGCTAGGTGTGGTGGCTCCTGCCTGTAATCCTAGCAATTTAGGAGGTGGACGCAGGGGGATTGCAGGTTTGAGGCCAGAGGCAGCCTATATAACTTAGTATGACCCTGTCTCAAGATAAAAACTAAAAAAGCGGGTTGGGGGGTGCATCCCAATGGTAGAGCACCAGGAAAGTATGTGCGAGGCCCTGGGTTCAACACCCAAGTACTGCAATAAATAAATAAAATCAGATTACCGGTTTCTCTGTTATTGCTACCTGTCTTTAGGTAGTCGGATATTGAGTTACGTGAGCTCTTTATATATTTCTGATATTAACACCTCATCAGATGTATAGTTAACATTTATTTTCTTTCAGTCTGTAAGCTTCCTTTGTGTTTTGTTGATTGTTTCCTTTGCTGTGCGCAAGTTTTTAGTTTGTTGTAGTCCTATTTACTTGTTTTTCCTTTGGAAGCATGGGCTGTTGATGTGATATCCAAAATCATTGCAAAGACCAATGTCAGCAACTTTTTTGCTATGTTTCCTTATAGGAGTTTTATGGCTTCAGGTCTTATATTTACATCTTCTACCCATTTTGGGGGCTGGGATGTAGCTCAGTTGGTAGAGTGCTGCACTGCAAGTCTCTGAGGTCCCGAGTGCAATTCCCAGCACCACAAAATGGGAGAAGGACCTGGCAATCCACTCCCAAGGCAATCCCAAAACAGTCAGCCATTGAAAACCCTATGAGGGTTGCTATGAGTTGGATACCAACTCAACGGCACCTAACAACCCATTTTGACTTGATTTTTTAAATATATGGTGTGTGATAAATCTCCAGTTTCATTCTTTTGCATATGGACCCTACCCCATTTCCCAGCACCATTTATTGAAGGGACTACCCTTTTCTCACTGTGCCTTCTTGGTACCATCTCCCTCACTTTTGAAGGATAATTTTGCAGGATAAAGAATTATCCCAATACTTTAAATATCTTACCCTACTATCTTCTTGCATTCATGGTTTCTGAGAAGTTGGATGTAATTTTCATCTTTGCTGTTGTGTACATGAGTGGTTGTTCTCTCTGGCTTCTTTTGGGGGTTTTCTTTATCTTTGATTTTCCATAGTTTGAAAAACCATATGTCTAGCTGTAATATTTTTGGCATTTATTGTACTTGGTGGTCTCTGAGATTCCTGTGTCTGTTTTTGGTATTTAACATTCATTTGGGGGGAATTCACAGGCATTATTTCATATATTTCTTCTTTTCCATTTTCTTCTCCTGGTATTCTCATTATATGTGTATGCATATTAGGTCTCTTCCAGTTGTCCTACAGTTCTTGGATATCTTGTTCTGGTTTTTGTCAGTCATTTATATATTTGATTTTCAGTTTTGGAAATTTCTATAGAGAAATTCTCAAGCTCACAGTCTTTCCTCAGCCAGGTCCACTATGCTAATAAGCCCATCAAAGATATTCTTCATTTCTGTTACCGCATTTTTGATCTCCAACATTTCCTTTTGGTTCTTTATTGGAATTTCCATCTCTCTGCATACATTGCCCCATCTTTTCTTGCACATTGTCTACTTTATCCAGTAGAACTCTTAGAATCTTAATCATAGTTGTTTTAAATTCCTGGCCTGATAATTCCAACATCTCTGCCATGTCTGGGTCTGGCTCTGATGGTCATTATATCTCTTCAAATTATGTTTTTTGCACTTTAGATATATAGTATGTTTTTCTTAATAGCTGGATATGACCTACTGGGTAAAGGGAATTGCTGTAAATAAGCCGTTAGTAATATGGTGGTAAAGGGTAGAGGATATGGTTGTGTGATTAGATCCCAGTCTTTCACTGAGCTGGCGCCTCTGGAATATGAATTTCACATATATTTCTCTCTTTCTCTTTCTCTGTCCCTTTGGCAAGACTGGATAGCTAGAGTGCATAGGAATTAGGTATTTCTCTTCTCCCATGTAGAAGGCTGGAGGGAGCTGGAACTGAGCATTTTTCTTCTACCAAGTTGATTGTTGTTGTTTAGTGCTGTCAGGTTGGATCCAACTCAAAACGACCCTGTGTACAACAGAACAAAACACTACCCAGCCATGTGCTTTCTACGTTTGAGGCCATTCTTGTAGTCACTGTGTTTCTTCTCATTTTAAGTGATGCTACATGAGCAAATGGAGGTCCCAGGGGATTTACTCCATTCTTGTCATTAAGGTTGACTCTACTTTAAGGAGGCAGCTCTTCCCCAGTTGTTCCTTGGATGCCTTCCAGCCTGGGGCTCTTTCTGGCACTATATGTGACAGTGCTTCTCTGCTATTCATAGGGTTTTCAATGGCAAATTGTTTTGGGAGTGGGCTGCTAGGTCCTTCTCCCCAGTCTGTCTTAGTCTGGAAGCTCAGCTGAAACCTGTCCACCATTGGTGGCCCTGGTGGTATCTGAAATACTGGTGACATGGCTTTCAGCATCACAGCAGCTCACCAGCACCCACAGCTTGGCAAGCTGATAGACACGTTGGAACGTAGGTTGATTAGGCTCTGCTAAAACCCCAGCAGGTTGGCTCTAGTTAAATATTTTTTACTGAAATATCTCCAGGTTTTCTCAAAGAAGAACAAATGAGGGCACTTGTTCTTCTCAAAGAACAAATGAGGGCTTTTTGTATTGGTCTATCTCTTCTGAGACTTATCTTTTTAAAGCTTAATCTTCTACATTTTATCTTTATTTTTCAGTTTACTGATTTCTGATCTGATTTTTAGTATTATAGTATCTCTCTTGGATTTATTCAGTTTTCTCATTTGTAAATTGGACAGTTAATCTCTGGTGGATTTGCACTGTTGAAATTCTAGTTCCCTGTACTTCATGTAGTTGAGTCCTAAAGAATTCTAGCAGGCCTTCTCAGCATCAGTGGAAATGATCATGTGATTTTTGTCTACAAGTCTCTTGAATTACTTAAGAATGGCCAAGATTAACAAAATAAATAATAACATATGCTGGCAAGGATGTGGAGAAAAAGGAACACTTTTATACTGCTGGTGGGACTGTAAATTAGTTCAACCACTTTAGGAATCAATATGGAGGTGCCTTAGAAAACTAAGAATAGAACTACAATATGACCCAACTATACTACTCCTGGGGCTGGGATTTAGCTCAGTTGGTAAAGTACTACGCTGCAGTCTCTGAGGACCTGAGTTCAATTCCCAGCACCACAAAAATGGGAGAAGGACCTGGCAATCCACTCCCAAGGCAATCCCGAAATAATCAGCCATTGAAAACCCTATGAGGGTCGCTATGAGTCAGATACCGACTCGACGGCACCTAACAACAACCACAACATACTACTCCTGGAATATACCCAAATAATGATAAGTTGTCATACCACAAGGACACCTGCACTTCCATATTTAATGCAGCACTCTTCACAATAACAACGGTATGGAGTCAGCCAAGATATCCACTACCAGAGGAGTGGACTGAAAAATTGTGATGTATATGTACAATGGAATATTACTCAACAATAAAGAAGAAAGAAATGATATTATTTGCAGTAAAATGGATGGAACTGGAGAACATCATCTTAAGTGAACAGACCTAGCCCCCAAAAGAAAAATACCTTATATTCTCACTCATATGTGGGAGCTAAATCTAACTTAAAGGAATAAAAAAATCTATACATATGTAGATATATAAAAATGAACATTAATGCTTATCTAAGAAGGGAAAACAAACAGAATAGAAATAAGTGGGGAGGAGATCAGCAGGTGAGAGTGGAGGTGGGAGAAGGTAGGAGGGGGAAATAAAGTAGAAGGGGAAAGGGGGAGAGGAAATATCAACATGTATGATGCAACTGTATGAATACATGGGGAAAGAAGAGAAAGGAAATAAAAAATTAACAAGAATATAACCCATGATTGCATGTGATTTTTATTACATGTTACTTAAAATTCCTACTTTTTTCTTTCTCTTCATTAGTTTATGTGGTTCTGTAAAATAGGTAAGTTGATGAAAATATAACTAAAAGTGATGTAATAGTTGCACAATGGATACAGCAAAAATCTTCTTACTCTGTATCTCACCAACACTTATAAATAAAGGGGAAAAAAAAAGAATTCCAGCAGAGTTGTTGACCCAGAAAGAATCAACGGTCAAGACATGCCCCTTCTCTTGCAGTAGCCAACAGCCTCCTCCCTGACCCCAAGACCTGCCACAGGTGGTATTTGAGGGGTAGTTTTCTCCAAGAGACTGTGTCAAAACACGTGCTCAGTATTCCAAGCACTCTTGGCTGAATTGTATTTTTCCTTCTTTCAATTATAGAGATTATGATCAAAGATTGTGTAAGTGGGAACTTAGGCTGTAACTTGTGGGCTTCCAGACAGGAACCTGGGGGTGTGCCGTAGAGTTGCCTAACATGGCCCAGTGTGTAGAGTGGACAGGAACCTGGGACATGAGACGTCACAGCCTATGTTCTTTGCACTTGGCTAAATCGCCTCAACCCATAAAAAAGTCCATTTTACAAAATGGCAGAGTCCTTTTATGACCTTGTTCAAATATAATTAGCATATGATGTTCCTTTTTCTGACTCCAGAAAATGCAAGCAGGTGGGTGCGTGTGACATTAATTGTCAAAGCTAGGCACTGGGCTTGCTGGAAATGTGCTTGGTTATTTTTTTATCTTTGCCATCACTGTCCCAATATTTATATGATCCTGTGATACGCCAAGGATTCATCCTGCTGCGTTTGAACATGGAGTTAAGTCTCACTTGGAATATTTTTTCTTTCTTCTTTTTGACTTATGAGAAGTGGAGTGGACGGAGGAAGGGAATGAGCAGAGACATCAAGGGTTCAATAAGCAAACAACCACCTCTCCTTAACACTGGGGGAAAAACCCAGTGTTGTTGCTTACAGTGAAGCAGATAATCTTGTTTCTGAAGAAATGATGTGTACTGCTTGCTTTGTTTCAAAGGAAATACACGGCATTTGTCTTAGTTTTGCTGAAGTCTCTTTTGCAACCCTTCTGGACACTGAATATCTTTTCCCTAAACATGATCTGGATTATGAATTGGCTTGTACAGGGCCAACGTCTCCGTGAAACTCCTGGGTTCTGATATCCCCAGGGAGGGGTTATGCAAGCTCTGAATATTCTGGGTTTGAAGCCAGGGCCTGCTTTTGCAGCTGTGGTTGAAATTAGAAGCATTCTCTCTTCTCAACAGAAAATTTGCAGACCCAGATTTTTAAAAAGGCTTTTCTAGCATATACTGGTAACTTCTAAGGGACATGCGTTAGCCTCTGCTTGCTTGGCTGGGAATGGATGTGGTGAGGCAAAATTCAGATGAAAGAGACCTGAACCTTTATTCTTATAACGAAAGTCAGTGAGTCTCACTGTTGTGGTAGGAAGATGGTGTGTACCGTGAATTTAAACTGTATGTGGATTAAGTGTCTACTGTATTCTCCCTTCGTATATCTTTAAGGGGTCAAATATTTTTAAAATTCAAGTGTAAAAATCCTGATCATATCTGGTAGTCTGGGAGTTGATCAACATGCAGATTATAGGTACTTCATCTGTGTTCTGAAGTAGTAAAAATAAACCCACTATCTCTGTCTCCCCAGCTTCACCTTGGAGGTTTATTTCTACCTCTTATCTTACCACATAGCCGCTCTCTCAGAACCACACAAAGTGGGGTGTGTGGCACCTCAAGAGAGCCTTCAACTTTGCTTGATTTAAAGCCTTACAGCATGCCAGATTTGGGGTTCCATTTAAAGGCAACAAGAAAATCATTGTACAAGATGTGAACTCAGAGAGCTGAAATTTAATGGGATTGAACCCTTGATGTCTCTGCTCGTTCCCAATGATATTGAGCCCCTGCATGGGGCTGTTTCCAGGTGATGCTCTGGGACTGCTGTGACCTTGCCCAATCCTTACTTCTGTGTGCAGATGTTTAACCTTCATTTGGTACTGTTTTCTCCCCCTCTTGACTGCTGAAATTGTTGACATTGAGCCTATGGACTCATCTCAAAGCATTTTCTCTCTTATCTCTCACTAACTCCAAAAGACTACACTAATTTATAAAGGTCATCATATAACAGACAAGTGGAAAATAGCATAAAGCCTTCGTTTTGAAAAGCAAAAATAAAAATGGCTATAAACAGGCACTAGTATCTGCTGGTACTCAGAAAAAAAGACATAAAATGAAGAAAGTGGGAGATACTTTATGTTCGTAATGTTGACTTTGGGATGCAGGGTGAGTGAGTTTTAAATGACAGGTTTGGGGATCAGGCAGATGTGAGTTCTAGCTTCCACTGTGGCCTGTTTTATCAATGTGAACTTGGGCCAGTGAGCTCCTCTGTAGGAATCTGTTTCTTTATCTGCAAAATGAGAACAATAATAGCACCTGCCACTGAGGGTGTTAGCAGAAACCAACAGGAGAACAAATGAAAAGGTGTTAGCAGAGGGAACAAGGGGTAGAATTTATTATTTGTTATACACGTTCATAGGAAAGTTGTATAAATGGCATGCCTAGGTTTTTGCTTAGGGCATTCCATTTAGGCACTTAGGGACTTCTTGTTGTTAGGCCCTGTCAAGTCAGGGTCCAACTCAGGGACCCCCCATAGGGTTTTCAACGGCTCATTGTTTCAGGATTGCTTTGGGAGTGGATTGCCAAGTCCTTCTCCTACTTAGGGACTTAGGTCCTCTAAAATGAAAAAATTAAGCTAAAATGAACCTCTTAGGAGCCCCCTTCTAACTCATGAATTACCATCTGAATAGAACTGATAAATTGACTTAAGAGTGTATGTTGATGTTTGTTCTAGCTGATGCAGTTGGTGTTGCAGGCTGACTTTGAAGACACTCTGGAGGCAGAATTCCTTTCTCTTCTGGGGACCTTGGGCTTTTTTCTTAAGGCTTCAACTAATTAAGTGAGGCCCCCCTACATTATGCTTTACACAAAATGTACTGAATCAAATGATAATCACAGCTAAAAACTACCTTCACAGCAACATCTAGCCTGGTGTGTGACCAAATAACTAGGCACCACTGCCTAGCCAATGGTTATGTGCCCTAACCTAACCATTACAAATATTTAACTTGCCAAACACTGTAAGGCAAAGAGTTTATCCTTATTTCAATGATAAAAATTCTGGGCACGGTGACACACATCTGTAATCTCAGCGACTCAGGACCTGAGACAAGAGCACAGCAAATTCAAGGCCAGAGGCAGCCTGTGCAACTTAGCAAGACCCTATCTCGAAATAAAAAAAAATTAAGAATGGAGTGGGAGCGCAGCTCAGTGGTAGAGCACTTGCCCAGCACGCGCAAGGCCCTGAATTCAACCCTCTAGCACTGGGGGAAGGGAAAAAAAGGTGTGTTGTCCAGAATTCTTGTGAACAACTAAAAGAGAGTTCCAAATCGCCAATCTGTCAAAAGGACAATAGAGTAAGTGGAGAAATAGGAATGGAATTTCTCACATCAAATTTCCTCTTTTCAATATCTTTAATATCTTATTTCATCCCTTGAAATGAACATTTCAAGATAGCTACAAAATGCTTTAGCCTGCAGCCGTACCACTGTGGCGTCTGATCCCATCAGATCTCAGAAGCTAAGTAGGGTTGGACCTGATTAGTATTTGGATGGGAGACTGCCTGGGAACACCAGGTGCTATAGGCTTGGGAGAAGGACCCGGCAACTCACTCCCCAAACCCCCCAAAAAATCAGCCATTTGAAAACCTTATAAATAGCAATACTTATAAGTAGCAACTTATAAGTAGTACTTATAAATAGCAAACCTTATAAGTAGCAATACTGTTTCTCCTGTTGTATGTAGGGTGGCTATGAGTCTATGAGTCAGATACCAACGGCACCTCACAACAACAACAAAAATGCAGAACTGGAGTTGAAAAATTCTTCTTCATGCAGTTCTAGGGAGTTGGACACAAACTGAGCAAGAAGTTATATGAAATCTAGGGGAAAAAATCTTTTCAAGTCATACTATGAAAATGATGCTGGGTTTGTTCCTCATAATAATTTGTTCCCACGTTTGTGTGAACCAAGATTCTGGTAAGAAAAAAAGAAGGAAAGAAGTCTTTTCCATAGTTTTCATTAGAATGAGTTTGACCTGTTTAAAAGTCACGAGTTTTATTTCGCTTCATTTTGGGTTTGACGGTACTGTGAGGGTAGTGGTGGAGAGACAATTTTTTTTTTTTTGAGATTTTTTTTGTGTTTTCTTTCCAATTTAAGAATAAAAGGAAACTGCTACCTTTCTCACTAGGGTGGAAGAGGGGGAAAATGGAATTTTGGCCACATTTGGAAGTACTTATTTTTCAGGGATAAAACATGTTCCTGCTGGTGAGGTTGCATTATAGGTCTTGGACCATGTCCCAGCTGTGGACTTCAAGTCGTCCTGACAATGAGTAGACAGAGGATACTCTAGGGTACAAGGAAATAACTAATACAAATACGTAATATTGTTGGAACAAGAGCGCATCCAGCTACTGCCACTGACTGTTCAACGTCTTGTGTTTCTACAGGGTCTGAAGACCTGGGAGGACTCTTACAACTCTGTAGATGACACTTCCGTTTTCTCCCAGACACTTCACAGATTCGAAGGTCAGTGGACCTCAGACATCTCTCGCCCTTGTTGCACCCAACTTATGACATAACTTTCGTGTGTTCTTGTGTATGTGAGTCTTGAGTCACAAATAACACCCACGACAATTTTAGATGTATATATTTTTGCCTTTACAGATTTCAAGTTGGAGATTTTTCAAGTCATACTATGAAAATGATGCTGGCTTTGTTCCTTATAATAATTTGTTCCCACGTTTGTGTGAACCAAGATTCTGGTAAGAAAAAAAGAAGGAAAGAAGTCTTTTCCATAGTTTTCATTAGAGTGAGTTTGACCTGTTTAAAAGTCATGAGTTTTATTTCACTTTGTTTTGGTTTTGACGGTACTGTGAGGGTAGTGATGGAGAGACAATTTTTTTTTTTGAGGTTACCCTGTGTTTCTTTGAAAATTCTAGACTTTGTTTCTCATTAATTACCTTAAAAGATATAAAAAGTGTCATGATGTCCTTAGTGTCAACTCATATTAGGTCTTCTGGGAGGTTATATAAAAATTCTGTTACTATGAGGTTCATGCCTGGAAATTTCGGTATGTCTTTTTCTAATTCATTTGTGCCAAAACGTCGTCCTGGTTAAGCATCCAGATTTTGCTCCAGCTTAAGCTGTTTATTTTCTTTTGTGAAGAACGTGCTTGTGTTTGCTGCGGAGTGAAAGTTGCTAGCCATCTACTATTAGAAGTTGTGGTCAGGAATTTCTGCCCAATGGAATTAAAGTGGAAATGTTGATTCATCCTCTACCACCTCTGAAGCAATTGCTGCTTGTGCGCATCAGTTTGTATCCAGGACCTTTTATAGCTTCCTCGAGAGTGCTGACCTTGGAAGCAAGTTTTATGAAGACATAAAATAGCCTGTGCCCTACAAACGTCATCCTTTGGTGTCTCACCGATCCGTAAGCTTTTTTAGGGGGTGGCAGTTATTCCCCCAACCATTTCACAGTCCAGACACAATGAAGGACCTTATCAGACCCTGACCCTGCCTTGTGCATTTGTCACCCACGTTTCCCCTCCCCACACAAGACAGAGACACCAATGCATGAGAGGGAGGGCTGCCTGTGGCCACCTGGTGTGCTGTCCTGGCCTCACAGCCTCCTCTGAGAAGGTAATGACTTCCCTTCCCTCGTTTCTCCTGAGATGCCACTGGGTGTGCAACCATGGCAGGAATCTTAGACTGGTGGGGAGGAGGTGACAGAAAAGACAAGAAAGGATAATGTTACCCCCGATGCCTCGACCAGGTGCTGTCCAGAATGGAACACCACTGCAGCCGAGCTGGCTTCCTAGCAATTGTGGAAAAGACTGAGGTCATTTTGACTTGATTAGAATTTTTCTAGTAACCATTGCAGATGGAATCTCAGCGTGAGGAGGTGGTTCAGGAATTTTCCAGTGAAATCTACTTATGTTAGAGGAAACTGGGGTCCACATGTATTGACTGGCTTGACAGAGCCCTTAGAGGTTGCTGGTGATGAAGTCAGCCCTTCATTACTTGTTCAACTACACTGTGTTTTCTTAGACATAACCTTCCCCTCCCACTTCCCTTTCCCACCTGGACAACAAATGGGGCTTATCCTAAGGCAGTGACAGTCCTGAATCCAGGCCAGCAGGCCACCAGTGAATGACACTAGGGTTAAAACTCTGTGATTGTCTAGCACATCAAAATATAATTCTAGACACCTAGCATTGAGTCTAGCATTGAATGAGGCTTTAAAAGTTCAGCAAGGCATTTTATTCCTATATAAAAATTAGATTTTAATGGAAGCTAAAACTGTAGTCCCTTTTCTAGCCTAAAATATATCAGTGCCATCACAGTTTGCTTATGTGAGAATAAATTTACAAATTATAATGGTCACTCATATAATTCAGCAAAATATAAATAACTTTAAAATAATTAAGCCAATTCCATATTTTCATGATTTGTCTAGGTATTTTTTGCTTTTTTGTGGTATTAGGGATTGAATTTAAGGCCTCAGACATGCTGTGCAAGCACTCCATGTCTACATATCTTTTAAACTTAGTCAATTTGACAATTTGTAATACAAAACTTGTTGTGATTGTTAGGTGCCGTGGAGTCATTGTCTGACTCATCATGACCCTATGTACAACAGGTGAAACAGTATTGTTAGTGCTTCTCTGCTATTTATAGGGTTTTCAATGGCTGATTGATTTTTGGGAGTGGGTTGCTGGGCCCTTCTCCCAAACCTACAGCGCCTGGTGTTCCTAGGAAGTCTCCCATCCAAGTACTAATCAGGCCCGACCCTGCTTAGCTTCCAAGATCTGACAGGATTGGATGCCATAGTGCTATGGCTGCAGGCACAGTACAAAACTAGTATGTTTATAAGTTCATCAGATAACCGATGGTATTGCCTAAATGAGAATCCCAATAAAAGACTTCTAGATTTCACCATTCCAACCAATTTGAAGGACTCTGATCATCAATGAAAATTCTTATCCTGTTGATATAAATTGAGGTGAAATTCTGAAGGCAGAAAGTACAGTGGGGAAATTGTCCACCACAGGTATAAAAATCCATGAGTTTTTACTTCTCTAAATTTACCCATTCCTAAATCGCTAATTCTCTGTGAAAGTGATGCTTCATTTTGTGATCATTTCAAATGAGAAGTTATATAAAAGAATCAGCCCAAGAAACAAATACTTCTTTTTGTTGAGAGAATGTGCATTTTCAGGCTATTGTTTTCAGTTTGTTGGGAAGGTACTGAAAAGTAAAGAGAAAAGTAAGCCTCTCCTCATAGAGATGGCATTAACCATGGCGGGAAACGTCTAAAGTGTTTGCTTTCTTTGTATGCTTATGGTTTTGTAGGCCCTGAGTATGCAGACGTGGTGTTCCTGGTGGACAGCTCTGATCATCTGGGAGTCAAGTCCTTCCCTCTGGTGAAAATGTTCATCAACAAAATGATCAGCAGCCTCCCCATAGAAGCCAACAAATACCGCGTGGCCCTGGCGCAGTACAGCGACACCCTCCACAGCGAATTCCACCTGGGCACCTTCAGGAGCAGGAACCCCATGCTGAGCCACCTCAAGAAGAACTTCGGGTTCCTCGGGGGTTCCCTGAAGATAGGAAACGCGCTCCAGGAGGCTCACAGGACCTATTTCTCGGCACCCACAGATGGAAGGGACAAAAAGCAGTTCCCCCCAGTTTTGGTGGTCCTGGCTTCAGCTGAGTCAGAGGATGACGTGGAAGAGGCTGCGAAAGCCCTGCGGGAAGACGGGGTGAAGATCATCTCGGTGGGGCTGCAGGACGCTTCCGAGGACAACCTGAAGGCCATGGCCACACCTCAGTTTCACTTCAGCCTTCGCACGGCCAGGGACCTCAGCACCTTCTCCCAAAACATGACGCAGATCATCAAGGACGTAACTAAGTCCAGGGACGGAGCAGTCCAGGATACCCTCATAGAAGGTGGGCTCGGATGCACGTGTAGCATTGATGATAAAATGCTTTCGAAAAACCAATGTGGGGACAGTGTGGGAGCTCTGTGAACACCCCTGCCCCAGGCGGCTGTGTGCCAGATGTTAAATATCTATGTGTTCAGGAGTCTAGGGTTTGAGGCCATTTTCAACCCAATGAACCCCACAAGCCTCGATTGTCCCTGTTTTGATCATTCACGTTGCATGTCATTCTTGTTGTGAGGTGCTCTGGAGTCGGGCCCGACTCATTTGCAACCCTCATAGGATGTTCAATGGCTGATTGGGGATTGCTTTCAGGAGCAGACTCTACATCCTTTTCCCATTTTTGCAGTGCTAGGGATTGAACTCAGGGCCTCAGAGAGTACAGAACAGCACTGCCAACTGAGCTACTCATTGTTATTGTTAGGTGCTGTCAAGTTGAGTCGGACTCATAGTGACCCTCGTAGGGTTTTCAATGGCTGATTGTTTGGGGATTGCCTCGGGAGTGGATTGCCTTGTCCTTATCCCATTTTTGCAGGGCTGGCGATCAAATACGGGTCCTCAGAGAGTACAGAGCAGCACTCTACCAACTGAGCTAAAGCTCAACCCACCAACTGAGCTAAGCCTTCTTAAAATTTGGGAACACTTTCTCCTTGCTACTCACTTTATCTCTGGGTCTCCCCTGGGGCTGGTGTTGCTATGTAGTTTCATTATTGGCTCACTTCAAAGGAGAAATCTTTGGCTCCTGAAGCCACAAAACATAATCACAGAATATTAGAGCCTACACCAGCTTCTCCTGTTTCTCTGTTTTCAAAGAACTGGGAGATGTCCCTAGAAATGATGTGACCTGTCCCCAGGTGAGCTGCAAATTGCAGCCAGAGATACATAGGTCTTGTGACCCTGAGCCAGGTCCTCAGTGGCCCACATTGCCTCCCTCTCTGTGGCTCTATTCTGAATTAGTTTCTCTGAGTTCCTTGGCCAACCTGGTGTCTGTTCTGTCCTCTTTGAACAAGATGGGCCAAGAGTTGATTAACATCTGCAATCAAGAAACAAGAAAGAGCCAGGAAAAAAAATTTGCTCAAAATGTATATGTCCAGTAAGTAATATAGGTTGCTCACATTATTCCTGGTTAAGTCAGTTTGAGATGACATCTATAATTACCTATTGATATTAGCAGATGCTTTTCTTGTGGCAGCCTATGAACATCAAATTCTTATGACTAGCGTTTTTTCCCAAAGAAAATAATTGGAAGTGCAATTGTATTTGTTATTCCTCAGAAGTATTTGGACTATAACTGCCCATTATAATGGTGTTGTTGTTGTTAGGTGTCCTTGAGTCAGTATCCGACTCATAGAGACCCTATGTACAATAGGAGAAACACTACTGTCAGTGCTTCTCTGATGTTGATAGGGTTTTCAATGGTGGATTGGTTTTTGGGAGTGGGTTGCCGGGTCCTTCTCCCAATTATAATGGTGGTGATGCTTAAATGGTTTTAATATTTGATTGTTGTTGTTGTTAGGTGCCATTGAGTCGGTATCTGATTCATAGCGACCCTCATAGGGTTTTCAATGGCTGACTGTTTCCGGATTGCCTTGGGAGTGGATTGCCAGGCCCTTTTCCCATTTATGCGGTGCTGGGAATTGAACTTGGGACCTCAGAGACTACAACCCAGCGCTCTACCAACTGAGCTAAATCCCAGCCTAATATTTAATAGCAGTGGCTATTAAAAAGTCGTAGCATTAATATTTAATAGTAGTTCATTGAATGAATCTTCTGTACCAGACCTCAAGCTAAGTATATTTTCTCATTTACTTCCCATAACATCTCTATGAGATGAATTTTGTGTCTCTATTTTGCAGATGAGGAAATTGAAGCAGGGAGCAGAGCTAAGATCCAGTATTTGAAATCAGGTCTCTGGGGTTTCAGCTTTAGAATCATTTTGCCTGCCACCACCCTTTGATCGCATAACTGAGCTCTCCATGTCTTCTGAGGCGCAGCCGAGGAGCTGACCCTCCGCTAAATTCACTTATTGATTCCTTGCCCCCACAGTCTGCCAGGGCCCCTCCGTGGCTGATGTCGTGTTCCTGCTGGACATAGCCATGAATGACAGCCAGCACCTTGACGACCTGAAGGCATTCCTGGAAGAAAGCGTCTCTGCCCTGGACGTAAAGGAGCACTGCATGCGCGTCGGCCTGGTGGCCTACAGCAACGAGACCAGGGTGGTCAGCTCCCTGAGCAAGGGCGTCAACAAGTCGGAGGTCCTGCGGCGCATCCAGGGCCTGTCGCCCCGGGCGGGGCAGGCCTACACCGGGGCGGCCATCCGCAAAGCCAGGAAGGACGTCTTCAGTGCGCCCAAGGGCAGCCGGAGGAACCAGGGGGTGCCCCAGATCGCCGTGCTGGTGACCCACAGGGAGGCTGAGGACAACGTCACCCGGGCTGCCGCCAGCCTGCGGCGGGAGGGCGTGACCGTCTTCGCCCTGGGCGTCGAGGGCGCCCACCCAGCCCAGCTGGCCAGGGTCGCCTCCCACCCCGCCACGCATTATGCGTCCACGCTGGCCACCTTCGCCGAGCTCGCCGCGCACAACCAGACGTTCCTGAAGAAGCTGCGGAACCAGATCACGCACACCGTCTCGGTCTTCGCAGAAAGGACCGAGACCCTCAAATCGGGTAAAGTCTGGCCCAGGGTGGCTGGTTCAGGCCCTTCTTTGTCCCTGGCTTTAGGATGCTGTGTGTGCAAAAGGTATGGGAGGAGAGGGGCTGGTGTGGATGGGCAGAATGAGGCCCTAATTCTTACTTTATCTCAGTAATACAAAGTCCAGTTGGGAGAGAGTAAAATCTACTGAAGTGTTAACGCCAGGAGAAGGGATTTACCTTTTCACTCCCTTTTTGGGGTGGCTTTAATTGGACTGGTTGCTCAAGATACATCATTTCCGTTTCTCTCCTGTCTCTTTTTTCATTCCCTCCTGTGCCTCTCCTGTCCCCCTGCTCTTTCCTTTCTTTTTGTACATTTCCTTTCTCTTCTTCTCTCTTCCCCAAATTCCAATTTAAAGAAAAAACAGGAAGTGAGATTTGGAAAGAAGACAAAGTAATCCGCTATGAAGTACCAGTCTAGTGTCCAAGAGTTTAGAAAGACAGGGGGTGATGTATTTTATGTTTGCATATAAACATGTCTGCATGTTATATATACATTCTGTCTATGCACATGTGTGCTGTGTAAATGTTTTTATGTACATGTATACACTGTGTATACCTTCTGCATCAATTATTTGTAGCATATTTACCATAAAGATGTCTTTTCCTTTCACACACAAGTCATCGACAGCACCCCTCTTGTGGCGAATTGACTAGGAACAGGAGGAGGAAATAATTTGTTCTAGATGCCAACAAAGATCTCGACTGTCCACAGTGTCCTGTAAAGTGTGACTCAGCTGCACAACAGACCACTTAATTTTCTGCTAAGCAGTTATTTACTCAGGGAAGAAGGGACTTGCAAAAAGCAGCTTGAACTTTTTAAAGTCTTTTCCAGTATCCAGATTTATCCTGATTCATGGCAGGGAGTTGGGGTAATAGTCTTAAACTATTAGGAGCAATTCAGGTGGTGCAACTGTAGCTAAGATGGCCCGATTCCAAGCAGGCAAAGCTAACCTTTTACTCCTGGAAGCTGCACCCCGTTTTTCCCTCTCCAGAGGCTTGTACTTTTTTTTTTTTTTTTTTTTTTGTGGTACTGAGGGTTGAACCCAGGGCCTTGAGCCTGCATGCTCTGCAAGAGCTGGACCACTGAGCTGCACCCCCAGCCCTTTTTTTTTTAATTTTTTAAATTTTTGAAACAGGGTCTCGCTAAATTACACAGACTGCCTCTGGTCTCGAACTTGCGATCCTCCTGCCTCCGTCTCCCCAGCCACTGGGATTACAGGCGTGCACCACTGCGCCGGGCTTGAGGCTTGTACTTTTTGCATCTCTCCTACTCCTCTCCACTTCTTCATGCTTGCTGCAAATGCCACATTCACCTTTCTGGTTCCATTGCAGCCTGTGTGGACACGGAGGAGGCAGACATCTATCTGCTCATCGATGGCTCAGGAAGCACCCAGGCCACAGACTTCCACGAAGTGAAGACCTTCTTGTCGGAGGTGGTGGGCATGTTCAACATCGCGCCCCACAGAGTGCGGGTGGGGGCCGTGCAGTATGCCGACAGCTGGGACTTGGAGTTTGAGATCAGTAAATACTCCAACAAGCACGACTTGGGAAAGGCCATTGAGAACATCCGGCAGCTGGGAGGGGGCACGAACACGGGTGCGGCCCTGAACTTCACCCTGCAGCTGCTGCAAAAGGCAAAGAAGCAGCGGGGAAACAAAGTGCCCTGCCACCTCGTCGTGCTGACCAATGGCATGTCCAAGGACAGCGTGGTGGAGCCTGCGCAGAGGCTGAGGGAAGAGAACATCCGAGTCTACGCCATTGGAGTCAAGGAGGCCAACCAAACGCAGCTGCGAGAGATTGCTGGCGATGAGAAGAGGGTCTACTACGTGCATGACTTCGATGCCCTGAAGGACATAAGGAACCAAGTTGTTCAAGAAATCTGCGCAGAAGAAGGTGGGGGACACGGTGGCTTCCCCTTCAGACTTTAGCTCACAAAGTGCCCTGCTGATGGAGAGAAACCACATCCATTTTTAAGCTGAGATTTGTTGACTTGTATAACCATATTTAGGGTTGGGATTTAGCTCAGTTGATAGGGCACTGCTCTGCAGTCTCTGAGGTCCCGGGTTGGATTCCTGGCACCACAAAAATGGGAGAAGGATATGGCAATCTACTCCCAAGACAATCCTGAAACAATCAACTATTGCAAACCCTATGAGGGTCTCTATGAGTTCATTAATATCCAAAGAATAACAGAGAGATATTTAGAGGAATTCTCCCTGAGAAAGTGTTAGCTTCCTCCCACAGATCCCTGCCAGCACGGCCCATTGGGCACCATGCATCATGTGGTCAGATGGTATTGGATTTTAAGGAGAATGTCAGTTAATTGAAATTTCACTTTTATCAAACTTTTAGGCACTCTTTTAGGACTGTACCTTAGGGGGTGTTCACCCAGGGGTAATTTTGTCCCTTAGGGGATGTTTGGTAACTCATAGAGACATTTTTGGTATCTTACTTATGGGGTGCTGCTAGTATGTAATGGGAAGTTGCTGTTATTAGGTTGAGTCAGGTCCAGCTCAGGGCGACTCTGTGTATGACAAAACAAAACACTACCCAACACTGTGCCATGCCCAGCTCTATGTCAGTGCTTCTTTGCTATTTATGGGGTTTCCAATGGTTGATTGTTTTCAGGATTGCTTCAGGAGTGATCGCCATGTCCTTCTCCCAGTAATGGGAAGAGGTCAGGGATATTGCTTAATTATCCTACAGTGCACAGACTACCCACCACAGTAAAAATGAACTGGCCCCAAATAGTGCTGAAGTCAATAGTGTTGAAGTTGAGAAACCCTGAGCTATGTACCTAGGTGAATTACTGAATAACAAATAGAATAGTCTCACTTTTATTGCCTTCAATGCTTTATTTACCTACTATCCTTACCAAGCACACACTTACCTTCAACATAGAATTATTTGACTTGGGTTATCCTGTTAACTCTCAGTCTTGTACATGGGGCTGACTTAAATAAACATCTTCCTCTCTTCTGTGCAGCCTGCAAAGACATGAAAGCTGACATCATGTTTCTGGTGGACAGTTCTGGCAGTATAGGACCAGAAAACTTCAGCAAGATGAAAATATTCATGAAAAACCTGGTGAGCAAATCTCAGATTGGGGCAGATCGGGTGCAGATTGGCGTTGTCCAGTTCAGTGACGTCAACAAGGAGGAATTTCAGCTCAATAGATTCACGTCCCAAAGTGACATTGCTAATGCGATCGACCGGATGGCTCACATTGGAGAGACTACGCTGACCGGTGGTGCCCTGACCTTCGTGTCCCAGTACTTCAGCCCTGCCAAGGGGGCTCGGCCCAATGTCCGGAAGTTTCTCATCCTCATCACAGATGGTGAAGCTCAGGACGTGGTGAAGGACCCGGCAGTAGCCCTTCGGCAGGAAGGTGTCATCATCTACTCCGTGGGAGTATTTGGCTCCAATGTCACCCAGCTGGAGGAGATAAGCGGGAGGCCAGAGATGGTTTTCTATGTCGAGAATTTTGACATTCTGAAGCACATTGAAGATGATCTTGTTCTTGGAATATGCAGTCCCCGAGAAGGTAGGCTCGGTCATCGGTCATCGTCACATGCGGGCTCTCCAGATACCATATGCAAATGTTAGTCATGGTTTCTGGAATTGAGGAGAGTTGTAGTGAACCCTGTAAACTTTTTCTTTAATTGAAATGCCTAGGCTAGTGGCTTTGACCTGTTGAATTAAATAGACGACAAGGAATGATTTGGGTCCACCGGACCCATGCCCATTTGTAGACAAATAGCCATAAGGTGATGGCTCCTTCATATCCAACAAGTGGTGATATAACAGGTCTAGGTCAGGATCCTCAGAAGGAGAAGTTGAAGGGAGTGTTCTTATGGAGCTGATCTTATGAAAGGTGCTTTGAAAAGTTGAGGCCACAGAGCAGGACAGGCTTGGGTTGGAGCTAAGCGAGATGGTATCAGAGTGGGGTCTCATTTCAGCCCGAGCCTATGAGGAGCTCTGGGGCATGACTTACACCACAGGGCTGGTCCTACCTTGTGGTCTCTGCCATGGACTACATATGGGCTGTGGAGGCAGGTGTAGAGGGCATAGTCTCCTGGCTAGTAGGCTTTCCTTTTGGCCAGGCATCTATTATATACGGGTTTTTTTCCTTTTGTAATTTCTAAAGACCCATCCTTGATCAAATGAGAGTTTGTGAAAGCACTTTGATATCTATTAAATCTTATAAAGAAGGCAATGGATGCTTCAAAGGAAGTAAATGGCAAAGTAGCCCCTCTTCCCACGATCCTGCACAGTAATGGAAGTGATCATACAAAAGCTCCAGGCTCGGGGTGTGGCTCAGTGGTGCATTGCTCACCCGGCATATGCAAGACTCTGAGATGATCCCCAGCACCCCTCCCCTGCCCCCAGAAAGGAGGGAGAGGCTGCTTCATCCTGTGGCCCATGGACTTCGTGACAGAGGCATCTTGAAAAGTCTCTAAAGGAGATGCATCTTCATGGAGTCTTCAGGGAGGAGAGAACACTGTTTTCTTATTCCAGTAACAATTCTGCTCAACTCCCACTGTGGGGTTTGATGGCCATGGTCTGTGTTTTTTAAAAAGAGGAGTACACCTGTTTTTTATTCCCTGTTAATTCCACCCAGAACAAACGTGAATTTTCAAAGGATTCCAACACTGAGCAATCCCTCCCCAGGTCCCCTGAGTAATCCAAGCAAGCGAGGCAGCCAGCTGAAGGCCAAAGGGACCCAGTTTTTTAGTTGACTCAGCCTTTCTTGGAAATTTGGTGTATGGCTCTGCACGTAGTCTCCTGTCGGTGTTAAGTACTTTGGTGTTCCAGTTTTCAACAGCCTACACAGGGCCAAAAAGCAGGTCACAAAAAGAAGCATATGTGGGGGCCTGCAGGGCAGGGGGAGTACTTTCTCACGACTCCACTTCTCCAGAATGATTAGTTGACATTTGGATTATTCTTTCTTAAGGCCTAGAGACAGAATGTGCTCCATAAAGACTAAGTGACTAATCATCTGACGATTCTGCTTCTCCAGAGTGGAGGTGCTCCTTTAGATGACCGTGCTGCACATGAACCATTAATCAGGTTCCTCCTGCTTTCCTCGTCCATCGGGATGACCTCAGGTCTAGAAAGTTAATAGTAGTGTCATGCTAGGACAACTTAGTTGGGCCAAATGAGAAATGGGCTCATTTTTATGTGAGGCCTAATAATGAAAATAGATTGTTGAAGAAAGTCAAAAAGGGAGAAATTTATAACCTTAAAAGTCAGGCACTGGCTGGGCACGGTGGCACACGCCTGTAATCCCAGGGGCTCAGGAGGCGGAGGCAGGAGGATTGCAAGTTCGAGACCAGAGGCAGTCTGTGTAACTTAGTGAGACCCTGTCTCAAAAAGTAAAAAAATGGGCTGAGGGTGCAGCTCAGTGGTCCAGCACTTGCAGAGCATGCAAGTGTGAGGCCCTGGGTTCAACCCCCAGTACCACAAAAAAAAGTCAGGCACTGTAGAATCTTGAAAAAAAAAAAAAGAATGTTGCCAAATTCATTTTTATTTAGTCATTTCTCCCAGGTTTATCTTAAGAATAAGCTCTCGAGATCCTTGTGGCTTAAAAAAGAAACACATTTATATAAATAAAAGCACATATGGAAGGAACCTTTCCTGTGGGAGATTTACACAGAATTGTGATCTTCTTTTTCTGGTCCAAAGGGTTTTGAAATTTCCTCCTGGTGATCTCATGACCGTCTCCACACTTCTCCCACTCCAGTCTTGTCCTACCGGCTTACCGAGTGTCACTCTAGACTAGCAGCACAGGGGCCCATGTGTCCTTGTTATCCAGAGAGTTGACAATTTTCTTTTCTTTTCTTTTCTTTTTTTTTTGCGGTACTTGGAGATTGAACCCTGGATCTCGCATGTATTTTGCAAGTGCTCTACCACTGGATTGTACCACCAGCCCATGTTTTTTAATTTTTATTTTGAGTCAAGGTCTTGTGACATTGTGCAGGCTGCCTCTGGCCTTGAACTCACAATCCTCCTGCTTTGGTCTCCTGAGTCACAGGGATTACCGGTGTGCACCACCTCGCCTAGTTTAGAATTGACAATTTACCATTTAGCCTAATCCATGGAGAGAAAACACCAGCAATTAACAAAACCAGTTTAGAGATCTCCCGTGTTGTCCAAAACTAATCTCAAATGGTTTTCTTTTCTGTTCTCCGCCTAGAATGCAAGCGGATTGAAGTTTTGGATGTGGTCTTTGTGATTGATAGCTCTGGCAGCATTGACTATCAGGAATATAATATCATGAAGGACTTCATGATTGGCTTAGTGAAAAAAGCCGACGTGGGCAAGAATCAGGTCCGGTTCGGGGCTCTGAAGTACGCGGATGACCCAGAGGTGCTGTTCTATCTCAGTGACCTGGGCACAAAACTGGATGTGATCTCGGTGATCCAGAATGACCAGCCCATGGGGGGCAACACTTACACAGCTGAGGCGCTGGCCTTCTCGGACCACATGTTCACTGAAGCCCGGGGCAGCCGCCTGCACAAGGGGGTGCCCCAGGTCCTCATCGTGATCACGGACGGGGAATCTCACGACGCTGACAAGCTCAACGCCACCGCCAAGGCCTTGCGGGACAAAGGCATTCTTGTCCTGGCTGTGGGGATTGCTGGTGCCAATCCTGTGGAGCTGCTAGCCATGGCAGGCTCCAGTGACAAGTACTACTTTGTGGAGACTTTCGGAGGCCTGAAGGGCATCTTTTCAGATGTGTCAGCCAGTGTCTGTAACTCTTCCAAAGTAGGTAAGGTTGTAATTAAATGTCTCCTAATTATTAGTGGGGCTGGGATTTAGCTCAGTGGGTAGAGCGCTGCACTGCCGTCTCTGAGGTCCCGAGTTCAATTCCCAGCACCGCAAAAATGGGAGAAGGACCTGGCAATCCACTCCCAAGGCAATCCCGAGACAGCCACTGAATACCCTATGAGGGGCGCTATGAGTCGGATACCGACTCAATGGCACCTAACCTAACCTAAATTATTAGTGTGCCTGCAGCTGTACCACTGTGGCATCTGATCCCATCAGATCTCAGAAGCTAAGAAGGGTCGGGCCTGGTTAGTACTTGGATGGGAGACTGCCTGGGAACACCAGGTGCTGTAGGCTTGGGAGACGGACCTGGCAACCCAGTCCCAAAACACAATCAGCCATTGAAGACCCTATGAATAGCAGAGAAGCACTAACAATACCATTTCGCCTGTTGTACATAGGGTCACTATGAGCTGGACACTGACTTGATAGTACCACACAGCAACAACAATTATTAGCATAGGCCCAAATGAGGGAGAAACCAACACCATAACCCTGGGGAACCCATTTTCCAGAGAGGAGAGAAGGAGACAAAACTGTTTCCTAGGCTTCCCACGTTATAGAATCTCAGATTTGGAAAGACCTTGAGAGCACTTCATGGAGCCTCCTCTCCAAAGAGAAAAACATTCTGCAATAATCCTTTTCACTTCTTCCTCAACTCTTCTAATGATGGGAAATTCACTCTTTTTAAACAGGATTTGTTTATTAGAGCACAAACTTGCTTATATACTTTTCCTTCTTCATTACATAAGAAATCAAATTCTATCTCCTCCTAAGAATCAGCGATCATTGCCTAAAATCTTTCCTCTTGGCAAGAAGTTCCCAATTTCTTCACTTGTTTTTGTTACGGTACAAATTCAATAAAATATGGTCCAGCCTCAGACTTTTCCAGGACATAGAACAGGGGAGCTTCCCTTGCCCTGGATACTGGGTTTCTGTTCCAACAGCCATGGGCTGGGATTTAGCTCAGTTGGTAGAGCACTGCTCTGTAGTTTCTGAGGTCTTGGGTTTGATTCCCAGCACCGAAAAAATGGGAGGACATGGCAATCCACTCCTGAGACAATCCTCAAAAAATCAGCCATTAAAAACCCTATGAGGGTCGCTATGAGTTGGACCTGATTCGATGGCACCTAACAACAACAACAACATTCTAGCAGCCATAGTTTGCATGACTGCATGAATGTAGATACATATATATGTGTATATATATATGTAAAATACCTATACATACATACATATACATGTATATACAAACATATACATATATATGTGTATGTATGCATGTGCTCATCATTCAGTCATTCAGCTGCCGTTTTATACTTTTAGTTCAGAGACAGATTTTATGCTACCAAAATTCCTTAGACATTCTTTTCCTGAGACATATTTTACTAAAGGTACTATTTTTATTAGCTGAATTACTGCTAATCCACAATTTCAACATCTTGGTGCAATTGTTTTTCAATTTTTTTTTTTTTTTTGACTTTTCTGATTTTCATATACCCTGCCTCCTTAGAATGCAGGTGCTATCTTTTTCTTTGACAAAACTAACAAGATCTTCCTGGCTCTTGTTGCTGACTGGGACAGATCTTTTATCTCCTGTAGCGGATGCTTAAACTTTGATCTGCCCTTCTCAAGTTCACGGTGAAAGCTGCCATTGCATTTTTTATATTGTAAGTTTTCCACAAAGCAGGAAAATAGTACTTGATTGCCTTCCTTTGAATCTGAAACACCAATATAATTAGTTAACCCATTCCCAAAGGACCTATTTACTGTGTTTCTTTTTCTCTCTTCCTTGTTTATCCGGACTGTGGGAATCTCAGCACTTCTAATCTTTTCTGAGGCGACAATGAGAATTAAGGAAGTTGCCTCTGTAGTGGGCTCCCTAGAGAATTCAAATAAATGGTAATGCTTGCCAGAAAGCTGAGAGACCCAAAAGAGCACGTGCCAGGTATAACTCATGCACTGGCAATGGCCTCTCATATTCTTTTTGCTTTGAATTTGCTGTGTTAAGACAAGGGAAGTACCTGACTATACTACTTGTGTGCTCAAAAATACTTTTTCTCAAGTAGATATTTTTGCCTACATGCACCTGAAAGAAGGCTCACAGGAAAGGAGAATCAACTAGATATAAACCAGAGGCCTACAGACAAGAGGGCTTGCTTTTAAATCCTCCCCTAAATTTGCCCTAAGAAACCAGTAAAAAATATTTATTGGTCCCACTGGCCAGAGAGTCCATGTCATTAATAGAAGCCATCTGTTTCTGTCTGAATCCCCACATGGACGTGTGTTTTTTTGTTTTTTCATGCTACTACTGTCCTTGGGCTTTCTGATCAAGGCTAGATTGCAGATGAGAACACATTTCCTGTAGCACATTCCCAGTTTTCTGGCATCTCAAGAAATAAAATTGCAACAGGACCAGATAGCCAAGCCAAGAGAAATACAAAAGGATGTGTGCGTGGTTTGTGCCTCGTGAAGAGATCCTTTGTATTTATTTCCTTTCTAATTAATGTGACCACAGAGCAGCATAAGATAAGAAACTACTTCCAGAAATATCCGTCAGGCATAGCTGTAAACCTTTGATTTACTCTCGATGGCTTAAAGAAGGGATCATAAATAATCTGGTGTTATTGTTGCTCCTTTTCCTCTTCTATAAAGACTGTGAAATTGAAAAGGTGGACCTGGTTTTCCTCATGGATGGTTCGAATAGCATTCATCCAAGCGACTTCAAGAAGATGAAGGACTTTCTGGCGTCTGTCGTTCAAGACTTCGATGTCAGCCTCAACAGAGTGCACATAGGAGCCGCCCAGTTCAGCCACACTTACCGGCCCGAGTTTCCCCTGGGGGCTTTCACCGGGGAGAAGGAGATCGTGGTGCAGCTCGAAAACATCCAGCAGATCTTCGGATACACACACATTGGCGCGGCCCTGCGGCAGGTGGAGCGCTACTTCCGGCCAGACCTGGGCAGCAGGATAAACGCGGGGACCCCGCAGGTGCTTCTGGTTCTCACGGACGGCCAGTCCCAGGACGAGGTGGCCCAGGCGGCTGAGGAGCTGCGACACAGAGGCGTGGACATCTACTCGGTGGGCATCGGGGACGTGGACGAGCGGCAGCTCATCCAGATCACCGGGACCGCCGACAAGAAGCTGACGGTTCACAACTTCGACGAGCTGAAGAAGGTCAAGAAGAGGATCGTCCGCAACATCTGCACCTCGGGGGGCGAGAGCAGTAAGTATTCAGTGGGTCCTT
>VMDO01025783.1:0-27709 GCA_007922755.1 Pedetes capensis | reverse complement strand
TTTTTTTTTTTTTTTTTTTTTTTTTTTTTTTTTTTTTTTTTTTTTTTTTTTTTTTTTTTTTTTTTTTTTTTTTTTTTTTTTTTTTTTTTTTTTTTTTTACCTATAGTAGAAAAGTGACAAAAATGGATTTAGGAGAAACAATAATACATTATTTGTTCCTCATGAAGGACACTATCGCCCTCTCCTCCCCCTCCTTGTGAGTGCTTGGAGCTCACTGACAACCCAATATGGTTTACTTGGTAACTTGCAATGATTGTTTAAAGTCTCTGAAATGCTTGCTTAGAAGTTTCTGTGTAATTTAGCCTGCGTAGATTTCAATTTCCTGACCTAGGCAGGTGGTCCCTGGACAAAGAAACCAGATAAAGGATTCCCAGAAACAGATTAACCACAAGAATGCACTGACCGAAAGTCAGCTAGACCCTAACGGTTGAAATTTTCCAGAAGCCCGCCCTGAAAGTATTCTTTAAATTCCTCTAGACTTACCCAATCAGCACTCGCCCCGACTACTCTTTCTCCCACCAATTAATTAGAAACAAGTCTCCTTGTGACCTCCCACCATCCCCTAAAAATGTATAAAAACCCCAAGCCCCTCTCCTTCGGGGTCACCTTCCTTCCCTTGGTAGGGAGACTCTATGGAGGGTTGACCCCAGCGCTGGAAATAAAGCCTCATGTTTATTGCATCGATCCGCGTCTCTCTGGGGCCTCTCTCCTTGAAGATCCTAATTTTGGGGTCCTACACTCACTTATTCACCAAAGATTAGGTAAATTAACTTTTGAGGGAAATAATATCAATGGGTTGGTCTTACCTCCCCTGTATGTGGTGTTTCATTGAATATCTTCTTCAGTGCTGGATTTGTGGCCAAGAATCACTTGAACAAAGCAATATCATGCAATGTCTTGTATTATTGTCTACTTTAAAATATAACTTCACTGGATATTGTAATCTTGGTTGGCAGTTATTCTTTTTCAGAACTTGGATGATGTTTGACCATGCTTTCCTTGCCTTTAATATTATTGTTAAGAAATCCTCTGTGATTCTGATGGATTTGTCTTTGTAGATGAATTTGTATTTCTCCCTTGCAGCTTTCAGGATATCTTCTTTGCACCCTAGATTTCGCATTAGAATTATAATGTGTCATGGGGAGGATCTGTTTTGGTCTACTCTCTTTAGGGTTGTGAATGATTCAGTAGTATTGGCATCCAGCTTCTGACTTAGGTACGCAAAGTTTTAATCTAATATTTCTTGGAATAAATTTCCTAATCATCTAGTCCTTGCAGCTGTAGCCCTGTGGCATCCGATACCATCAGATCTCAGAAGCTAAGCAGGGTCGGGCCTGGTTAGTACCTGGATGGGAGACCGCCTGGGAACACCAGAAGCTGTAGGCTTGGGAGAAGGACCTGGCAACCCCCTCTCAAAAATCACTCTGCCATTGAAAACCCTATGAACAGCAGAGAAGTACTGACAATAGTGTTTCCCCTGTTGTACAGAGGGTCGCTATGAGTCAGATACCGACTCAATGGCACCTAACAACAACAACAACAATCATCTAGTGTTGTTTTCTGATCCTTCATGTGCCTTCTGAATTCTTAAGTTTTGTTTTCTCATTTTGTCAGAAATCTTTGAAAATCTTGTTGATATTGTTCCATCATTCTCTCCATCTTGTCATGTCAGTAACTAATAGCTTCTCATTTTTGTTCACTTTCAGTGATACTATTCTCAACTTCATCAATCCTCCAGACTGAAGATTCTACCATAATTCTGAGTTCATTTAATTTTCCTTGCATTTCTATGATTACTAATTGATTTTACTTCAGGTATTCAAGTTCTTTGGATAACTGTTCTTCCAAATAAGATACCTTTTTTTCCCAGTGAATCAATTGATTTCATGGTGATGTCTTTGAATATTTTTAGCATATTTATAAGCAGCTTCTAAATTCTCCTTCAGGCATCTCCAAGAATCCTGTTTTCTTTATGTTATCTGTTGAGGTGCTTTGGTCTATAGGATCTTCCCATCCAGCATGTCTTTTCATGTTTCATGTGTTTTTCTGCTGAGATTTGCCCATTGTTCAGTCTGAATGCTAGGTCCCAACACCTCCATGTGTAAAGAGATTCCCCACCAGACATTCTCTTGAGTTTGGGTGTTGATGAGTTACTGACACTGCTATCTCCCTCCCCCACCCCATAGTGTCCAGCCTCAGTGTCCAGTGCATAGCTTCTGCTGCAAACTCTGCATGCAGCACTGCACCCTCAGTTTCTCCCTGTCACCTGTGTTCCCAGCCCCCAATTGGTCTGCAGCCTACATCACAGATCTTAGATTCCCCAGACTGTGGCAGTACTTCTCCATGTCACAAGCCTTATCAGATCCCAAATGTGACCTTGTTATGAACAAGCTTTCCTATGCTCAAGAAACCAGCAGCACCTTCCTGTCTTCACCCTGAACCCTCCACCCCTCAGTTTACCTTTCTCTAGCTTGCAGTTCTCTCCTGGAAAGAAAAATAAATAAATTAACCACCAGTCATTCATTTAAAGACCCCAGATCCAAGACACTAAATAAGGATGTCTCATTTGGCCTTTTTCCTAGAGACTCCTAGAGACCACTAGTTTCACTACCATCCCTCCTACCAGCCACAACTGTCTGAGAGGGTACTACCACACTTTCCTCAGCCATGTGCCCTGCAGAAACTCTTTCCTGCCTCTTGGTGTCAGGGAAATACATGCTGGGTCATTGTTCAGCCACATCCTTGCTGGTGCCTCCACCTACAGTCCAATTTTCATTGTTCTCTGGTATAAAATTTCCTAACTGGTGATGACAGCATTCTTTTGAGAATTCTCAATTCTACCACATGGAAAGGGATTTTCTCTATATACTTTCTCACTGAAAGCCAGTAGGTCTGGAGGACGGGGTTTCTTCAAAGCCTCTCTCCAGTAGGGATGATGGTGGGATGTATGTGCCACTCTCGTTGGCGAGACCAGGTTTCAGGGTACAGTCAGCAAGCCACCCTGTGGGATGGACCACCAGTGTTCCTCTAACAGGGTTATGACACATTGTCTCCAATCATTCTGAGGCTTGTGCTATCCTGCAGAGCTCACACACACTGAGGTCCTGCCTCAGAGTGCACAGCCCAAAACGTGGTGGCAGATGGAGGCAGGTCAAGTCTGTGATGCCACACTTACTGATGCATCCTTACCTCACAGCTCACTGCAGTGGGCAGAATGATGGCTTGTCATCCTCATAGATATGAGGCCCGCTCTCTCATGTGGAACCCATGCCACACCATACTCCTGCCACAAACTTCACAACCAGGACTTCTGTGGTGAGGAGATGACAGGTTGTCATATCACAAGTTTGAGGCCAAAGGAAGCTTCCATAACTTAGCAAGACCCACACATGTAGAGCAGAGACAGGGCCAAGGTGCTAATGACCCTATGCCATTCCCCAGCCACAACACTATATAGAGTCACCCCACATTTCTCTCAGCAGGTGTTCTGGTCTCTCCAGCTATCCACCCCACAGGTCTGGCTGCTTTTCCTGATCACATGAAGCATCATTTTACTCTCTCAGACCTGCCCCAATTCTCACCAAATAAGCAAGCTCATGATAGCTTTGAGTACCCACCCACAAGAGAGGAACTGGGCACAGCACCATGGCACAATAACTGGGAGGCAGGACCTGCAAAGACTCCTGCCCATTATTCCACTCAGGATCCATGTGAGTGCCTTGGCTCCCCATTAGTCAATTATTGCTATGGTTTCCTGGGATATTGGAATCTTTGCAGAGAGTCATTGCTTTGACCTATATCCTAAAGTTTTTTCCCTGTTTTCCTGTAGTAGTTTCATAGTAGCATGTCTTGCACTAAGATCTCTGATCCATTTGAGTTTGATTTTTGTACAGGGTGAGGAAAAGGAATCTAGTTTTTCTTTTATTCTACATGTGGATATTTAGTCTAGCAAAGCCATTTGTTTAAAAGGCTGTCTTTTCTCAAATATATGTTTTGATTTTCACATGTTGAACATCCTTGCATACCTGGAATAAAATTAACTAGATTATGGAGTATGACATTTTTGATGCATTGTTGATTTCATTTTACAAGTATTTTTTCAAGTGTTCTTTCATCTACAGTCATCAGGGAAATTTGTCAATAGTTTTAACAATTAACAATAGTTTATTTATTGTTTTGTCCTTATCTTCTGTATCTTCTTTTTGTTTCAATGTTATCCTGGCTTCAGAATTAATGTATCATTTCTTCTCTTCCTATTTTATGAAATTATTTAAGGATTTATTTAAAGATTTACAGAATTTCTAAACAAATCTGTTGAATCCTGGGGCTTTCTTTGTCAGGAGACACATTATGATGGATTTAATTTTACTGCTCATTATAGACTTGTTCATGATATTTATATCCTCTACGTTCAATTTTGGTAGGTCACATATGTCTACAAATTTATTCATTTCTTCTAGATTTTCCAGTTGAATATATTAGTTTTCAAAATATTCTATAATGATCTCCTGGATTTCAGTTTTATCTTTTTAATACTTAGTTTTTCATCTCTATTTTTATTTATTTGGATCTTCTCTTTCTTTCTGTTGTTGCTCTAAGAATTTGTCAGCCATGTTTACCTTTCCAAGGAATCAACTCTTTGCTTCATTAATTCTTTGCATTGTTCTTTCAGTCTCCATTTCAATAATTTCCACCCTGATTTTTTTTCCCCTACTAATTATGGCTTTGGGAGAAGGGCCTGGCAATTCACTCCCAAGGCAATCCCGAAGCACTCAGCCATTGAAAACCCTACAAGGGTCGCTATGAGTCAGATACCGACTCGACGGCACCTAACAACAACAACAACAATTATGGCTTTAGCCTGTTTTGATTTTTCTAAGATTTTGAGGTGCATCATTAGGGTATTTACTTATTACCTCTCTGATTATTTCACCAAGAATAGTTGTAAATTTTTCTTTCAAAACTGCCTTTGTAGATTTCCAAAAGTTGTGGTAAGTTGTGTATCAATTTTCATTTGCTTCTAGAAATTTTTAATTCTCTTTGATTTCTTCAATGACCCACTGAACATTCACAAATATATTGTTCAATTTCTATGTGTTTATACATATTCTGTAGTTTCATTTGCTGTTGATTTCTAATTTTATCCCATTATAATCTGATGAGGTACATTTTTTTTTATATTTGTCAAGACATGATATGGCCTAAAATGTGATCTCCTTGGAGAAATGTTCCATGGGCTACTGAGAAGAATATATATTCTAAGGCTGTTGGATGGAATATTCTATAAATATCTGCTTGGAGGTTTCCTTGTTAATTTTTGTGAAGAAGATCTACATATTTATGAGAGTGTGGTATTGACTTTACCCACTAGTACTGTACCTGTACCTATCTGTCCTTTAATGTCCAGTAGTATTTATTTTCTGAAATTGGGTGCCTGATATATATTTGTGATCATTATATCTTCTTGATACATGTTCCTTTTGTTAACATGTAATGACCTTCTTTATGTCTTCTAACTTGTGCTGGAAGGTTGTTTTTTGAGATATGAGTAAATGTAGTCCTACTCATTCTTGGAGTCCAGTTTCTAGGAACATTATTTTATTTTTTATTGGTAGTTTACTTGTCCATACTTATGGAAAACAGAGTGATAATTCAGTACATGTATTCTCTGTGCAATTATCAAATCAGTGTTGTTCATATTTCCATATCCTTAAACATTTTACACAATTTTTTGATTAATATGTAATATTTACTGTGCATATTTATGAGGTATAGAATGATGGTTTGGGATTTTTAAAGAGTTTCATCCTATATTTTGCACTTTTTCTTTCTCTCTTTACCCCTCTATGTTATTCTCCCTCCCCCTCCCACCTTCCTCACTGCCCTTTCCCACCCATGAGCCTTCTCCTCCTCTGGGTCCACTTATATTTTCCAATCTCAGATAAGTAAATTTTATGTATATATATTTTTCTTTGAAGTAGATCTAGCTCCACATATAAGTGAGAACAGGGAGTAATTCTCTTTTTGTCTATCTTATTTATCCTAAAATTATGATCTCTAGTTCCATCTATTTTCCTTCAAATGATGTGAACCTTCTTCTTTACTGCTGAATAGCATTGCATTATGTATATATACCACCCTTTTAAACCAATCATCTGTTCATGGATATCTAGGCCGACTCCACACCCTTGCAACTGTGAAAGGTGCTGCAATAAATATGGAAGTGCAGGTTTCTCTGTGCTATAATGATTTATTTTCTTTTGGGTATATTCCTCAAAGTGATATACCTGGATCCTATAGTATTTATGTTTTTAGTTTTCTGGGGATCCTCCACACTGATTTCCATAATGGATGAATAAATTTATAGTCCCAAGAGTTATCATAAGATTTCTCTATTCCTATTCATTCTCTGGTCAAGTCTGCTATTGATATCTCCCACCATATTTTAAATTTTTCTTAGGCTTTTAAAATTGCTTTCATCTGTTTATTAATTTTCTCTGTTAAACAACTAAATCATTTCTTTCTGTCTTTGAAGTCCATTAAGCTTTCTTAAGCAATTGTTTTAAATTAAACACCTGAGTTCCCTCACACTGATAACTATCTAGTTGCTTCTGGTGCCTGATTTCAATTTTTAAATGAGATCATGGTCCCCTGACAACTCTTAATGTTTGTTGTGTCTGATATCATCTGCATATTCAAGGATTAGGTATTTATTCCAATTGTTGTAATTGGTTTTTTCTTTGCTATCTTTCCATAAATTCAAGTGGGCTGCTTTTGGTCTTTAAGCCTGGAGTCACTCTTGCTACTTCAGTTCTAGGTGCCACCTAAGTCCAAGTGAGTCCACTATTAGTGCCTCATTGGTATTTCAGCACTAGATGTCCTCCTAAGCCCAAGTTTGTTCCAAATATGTCATGATGTGTGATATATTGTTCAGCATGAATTGCATGAGGACCTACAAGCCTCATTCTGGGATGGAGACAGGCTCAAACATCTCATTCATAATTATTGGCTTGTGATTTTTTTGTGAATAATTTTTCCAATCATTATGTCTGTAGAGAAGATAATCAATGGGGGATTTTACTGAGTTGCCATGCTCCTCTGCCTTCCTTGATTGGAGAATTTCTTTTTTATTCAAGGAAATTACTGGTTGATAAGACTTGCTAGACTCATTATCCTAATTGCTTTCTCAAACTTTGGTTCATTCCTTTCGTTCTTGCCACTATCCTTCATGATTATGTAATTTTCTTTGGTGATAGGAAGAAAAATATTTTTCAAAGTGTCTTTCAGCACTTATTGCATTCTATAATTCATTTTATGGGAGAAGGACCTGGCAATCCACTCCCAAGGCAATCCCGAAACAGTCTGCCATTGAAAACCCTATGAGGGTCGCTGTGAGTCGGATACCGATTCGATGGCACCTAACAACAACAACAACAACATAATTCATTTTAATGAAGACTTTAGAGAGTCTCAGAATTGGAAGAGATATTATTGAATGCAAAAATAAACAGATGTATAGGACCGAAAATGCAGAAAATCTTAGAAAATGTGAAATATTACATATCTTGGCTAGTATGGGACGTGAAGGTGATTTTAGAGTATACCTCCAATGTAGTTGTTGAAAAGTATTAGGAGTAGAGTTAGAGACCATTTAAGGCAATGGATTTAATTTTCTTCTGTATGAAATATTTTTGAAATATTCAGTAGCTGTTTAGATCATTTCCAAAAGTCTTTGTAAAATAGCTAAAGTTGAGAATCTATGATGACACTGAGACTTCCAGATTTATAGTTAAAAATGGTCACATCCAGAAAGGTTTAAAAATGTGTGTATAATGCCAATCTTAATGAAAATAAATAGATTTATGTGGAATAAATTATTAAAGGAGTAATTGAATTCTCCCTACATATTGAAATTTCATTTATTTTTATGTTATTGGTGTACATACTTTGTTTGCAGCCATTCCACTATGGCAGCTGATCTTGTCAAATCTCAGAAGCTAAGCTGGGTTGGACTTAATATTTGGTTGGGAGACAACCTGGGAACACCAGGTGCTGTAGGCTTAGAAGGACCCAGCAACCCACTCCCCAAAAACAATCAGCCACTGAAAACCCTATGAGTAACAGAGAATAACTGACAATAGTGTTTCATCTGTTGTACCTAGAGTCACTATGAGTCAGATACCAACTCAATGGCACCTAACAACAACTTTGCTCAGATATATTTTGAATAAATATTCAAAATATTTTGATTATAAAGTGAAAAGAAATAATTTACTCCCCATTACTGTATTTCTGTGTATGGTAAACCTAGAAACATAACTTGACTAATAAATTTGATTGAAGTTATTATTTAATATCATAGAATATTTTTGAGACAGGGTCTCACTACGTAGTCCTGGTTGGCCTTGAACTTGTGATCTTTCAGCATCCACTTCCCAGACGATGGGATTATAGGACTGAATTTTATTTTCATGTGCACGATTATTGTTTGTACATCTATAAAATTTGAAAAGATTTCATGGAGAAAAGCCAGCAGTAAACCAGAAGTCAGCCAACTTCTAAGTAATTTAGAGTCGTTCTCCAAAGTAAATAAACATCCAATGGGCCCAAGAATAGACCTAAAAGAGATGACGTGGATTCCTCCCAACAAGTGCATCAGGTTGCAGTTACTTTTTTCAAGGTAAGATGAGGGTTTTTTTCCTGATTTATTCAATCTTCATAATACCAGAAGCTATGCTGGAAGTTTCAAGTGACCTTTTCTTCTTACAAGTGTTATTTCTTCACTATGCATTATCATAATGAATTAAATCACCTTTATTGTGCAATACAAAATAATCACAAAAAGTATTAATTTATTTTCATAAATTTTAACTGAGTTTATTGCAGTGTTTTGAGTTGGGAGTATGAGTTCTACAACGAAGTTTTAGACTTTCAATTTTTAATAGTCCATATTTTAAGTATCATTTGTATTCAGAATTTACACCAATGCAAAGACAGGAATGTTGTTTATTCATGTAATCAGGTAAATTTTATTTCATAAATACAAACATTCCTTTTTCATACTGATTCTTGCAGTTCAAAAAGGTATTTCTGGCTGATTCAATGAATGAACAGAAATGTTTCCATGTTTTGATTCATTATTAATATCACTTCTTATTCTCAATTTAAAAAAACTCACCCTTATGATATTTGAAAGGGACACTAAAATTTTATACACACTTTTTGGATTTATACTGTTTATTTTAATATTTAACCATAAAATATTTAACTGAAAATGCAGAACCATAGTACATGTATCATTAAACAAGATTTAAATTTTCTTTTGAATGAAGCAATAACATCTGTATGAATAGAGATTGATAAACTCACTCTACAACTTAGAGTGCTTCACCTCAAACATACAGTGAAACCACATAGACAAGGGCCAAACAAAAAGGGGTATGTAACATTTATCAGGTGACTCTGATAGGCAGCCCATTGATTCTATTTGTGTCATAGTATATTATGATGAGCTTGAACTAGTGAATTAAAATTATACACAAAATTAGGGCTGGGTGTGGTGGCACATGCTTGTAATCCCAGCGGCTTGGGAGGCGGAGGCAGGAGGATCGCAAGTTCGAGACCAGAGGCAGTCTGTGTAATTTAGTAAGACCCTGTCTCAAAAAAAGTAAAAACAAAATGGGCTGGGGTACAGCTCAGCAGTCCAGCACTTGCAGAGCATGCAGGTGCAAGGTCCTGGGTTCAACCTCCAGAACCGCAAAAAAAAAAAAAATTATACACAAAATTTATATAATTTTATGGCTTAACAGTCACTATTTCAACTAGAATAGCAAAATTTTAATATTTATATCAAAATACAATGTCTATATGGGGGGATATTAGTCAACTATTATATTTGCCTGGTATAATAAAAAGGAATATAGGAAATAAGACCAGGAATACTACACAAGGAAAACATTTAAGCTTGGATTATAAAATAAGAATTAGTTATTAGGAAACCCATAATCTACCATAGTAGTTGATTTCATTCAATGTCTTGTACATATTCTTTGGAACTAAAAATGCTCCTCACCAGTTTGCTTAGTGCCCCTTTCACATCCTTATTCCTCAGAGTGTAGATGAAGGGGTTGAGAGTAGGAGTCACCACTCCATAGAAGAGAGCCATGAACTTGGGCTGTTCCCTTGAGATGGAGGAGGGAGGCTGAAGGTACATGCTAATGGCTGGACCATAAAATAATAAAACTACAATGAGGTGAGAGGAACATGTCCCAAAGGCCTTTCTCCTTCCTGCAGAAGATTTGACCTTCAATATAGCATGCCCAATGTTGGCATAGGAAGCAAGAATTAAGCATAGTGGGACAGCTAATATAAAAATGCATACCACAGACAGTATTAACTCATTAGCCTTCTTCTCACCACAGGCAGTCTTTATCAGAACTGGAATCTCACACAACAAGTGATCCAGTTTATTTACTCCACAGAGTGGCAACTGTAGTGTCAAGGTGCCCTCTGAGAAGCCAAATATCATGCCAGTCAGCCACATAATGGACACTAATAGGATGCAGGTACGCTGACTCATGATAAGGGTGTAGTGCAGAGGTCTGCAGATGGCCACATAGCGATCCAAGGACATGAGAGCCAAGAGAAGACATTCTGTACCCCCCATCAAGTGGAAGACATAAAGCTGAACTGCACACCCCATGTAGCTGATGGTCTTCTTAGAGCTTCCCAGGTTAAACAGCATCTGAGGCACAATGCTTGTGGTATAACACATGTCCAGAATGGAGAGGTTAATGAGGAAGAAATACATGGGGCTGTGGAGACGGGGGTCTAACTTGGATACCAAAATAATGGTGATGTTTCCAATCATGGCCATGGGATAAATTATCAAAAGCATAATGAACAGAGTAAGCTCTAGCCAAGGATGATCAGCAAAACCTAGAAGAATAAACTCTTCAGGATGGCTTTCATTAAGTATTGACATTCTCTTCAATATGTTTCATCTATAATAAGGAGGTGGCAAAATAAGGTAGAGTTATGTTGTTGCTGTTATTGTTAGGTGCCATTGAGCTAGGTCTGACTCACAGTGACCCTATGTACAGCAGAATGAAACACTCCCCAATACTATGCCAGGCACATTATCTTATCTATGTTTAAGCCCATTATTGCAGACACTGTGTGAATCCATGTAATTGAGGGTCTTCCTTTTTGCATTGACACTTCATTCTCTCAAACATAATGTCTTTCTCCAATGATTGGTCCACCTAACTACATGTCCAAAATATGCAAGACACAGTCTAGCCATCATTACTTCCAAGGAGCACTCTGGTTGTACTTCTTCTAGAACAGTTCTGTTGGTTCTTTTGGCAGTCTATGGTATATTCAATATTCGTCTCCAGCACCATAATTCAAAAGCATCAATTCTCCTGTCTCAATGTCCAGCTTTCATGAAATATAATTATGTACTGGTGATCAACAGAAGATAGGATCAGTAACTTGCAGGATGACTAATACAAATGTTTTTATACTAAGTGACTGAATGTTCCTTTGTGATTTATAAATTAAAAGAAATTACCTTCAAGAAATAAGCTAATCATTCTGAAAATAAACTTCTCTGTACAATAAGGCTGACTATACATATTTTCATGAGTTCTAATGAATATTAAATGGGTAGTTGAAATGATTGTGTTTTTCAGAAATACCCAGAACAGTGATTTTCAAAAATTTCTGTCATAAATATTGAATGATCAATCTGTTAAATTAGAAGTTTATTGATTTATAACTCCAAGTGACTGATAGAATAAAGGTGTCCTGGAGCACTAGAATCAGATGGTTTACTTTCAAACACACTGCTATAAGGCATTGCATAAAGGCTGAGGAGAGTAATAGTATTGAAGTAGCAAAAGTAGAAAAGAAGGAGGAGTAAAGTTAGCCAGATGACAATCATATAGACAGACTTGTACAATACAACTTATAATTTAATAATCATATCAACCCTATGGGGTAAGAATTTTTAACTCCTTGAAATTGAGCTAGATTTTAAATCATTTTAAAAGTTTCCTTAAGTATAAATTAAACTATGACATGGGAGAAGAACCCAGCAGCCTACTCCCAAAACAATTAGCCATTGAAAACCCTATGAATAGCAGAGAAGCACTGTCAAGTATAGTGCAGGAAATTTAGCCCTGCAGGGTGGAAGGTATTCAAACATGACTGGAAAGAGTTGCCTCCACAAAGTAGAGTCATCCTTAATGATGGGAATGGAGTGAAGAGCCTGGGACCTCCAGTTGCTGCTGGGGCACAACTCAAAATGAGAAGAAACATAGTGACTGCAACAATGAGTTCAAACAAAAAAGGGTGTTTACCCAGCATAGTGTTGTGTAATGCTTTGTTCTATTTTACATAGCATTGCTGTGAGTCAAACCAGACTTGATGCCACCTAAAAACAATAACAGGGCTGGGATTTAGCTCAGCTGATAGAGAGCTGCGCTACAGTCTCTGAGGTCCCGAGTTCAATTCCCAGCACCACAAACATGGGAGAAGGACCTGGCAATCCACTCCCAAGACAATCCCGAAACAGTTAGCCACTGAAAACCCTATGAGAGTCGCTATGAGTTGGATACCAACTTGACAGCACCTAACAACAATAACAAGCTATGATATAGGTTTTCTATTGTTTAAAAATTTGATTTTGCACATACTTTTTTCTTGCATAACTGTATAGTTGAGACTTTGCTCATTGATCTTTTATGTTAATTTTTAGTTCATCCATCTCATCCAGGTTATCCATTATCAAGTGAAATTATAATCCTGTTTTAATGTGAGTTTGGACAATTTTCAGTGACCAACTGTATACAGCAACAAGTACTTTGTTAAACTCCATGTCATTGCTGTCAGGAACAAAGTCAATATCATAATGTGAGCCCAGTAACATATTCACCTCCGCAGGCTATTTTACCTGTCCAGAAAATATTCTCTTGTTTTTACAATTGAAAGGGACATGGAACTCTACAATATTCACTAGCCATATTTTGAGATAGATTCTTTAGCTAATGAAGACTTTAATTTAAATTGTTCTTTTCCTTTATTAGTACAATATGTTCCATGAAATAGTTTTCTGTAAGATGGGAATTGTTCAATAGGAAGAGAGAACAATGCGTGTACAACATTGTGAGTTATTCTCCCAGTAAGTTAGTGGATAAGAGTATTACATCACATTCATAGAGTTACAAGGCAGTTTTGATATTCTCTATTTCATTAAATCCTCAAACATCCTGTGAGGCTTCTGTCAAAGTTACAGATGAAATTGGATGTCACCATTTGATTACATGCTATTCTTGTCTAGTAGTGTGTGATAACAATAATGAAATAATAAAAATTCAAACCAAACCTTGATAAGCTCTTTGTGCCAAACACATATATAAGCTTTTAACACCCACTAAATTACTTAGTACCCACCCCAAATACTATGACAAAGAAAAATTTAGTACACATATTTTAAGAAATGGTTACCTATCTATTCCTACAGGCTGCCAAATACCAAAAAGATCTAAATATCTAAAAGCAATAAATGCCTTAAATGAAATAATGAGATATTGAGTTTAATTTCAATATTTTGAGATTCTACAGTTAGTGGATATTTCAAGATTCCAATCTGGGGATATTCCCTAAATGAGTGGGGCCCCAATACCTTATTTAGTTGATACTATTCAAGATGTTATCTACAGATGCACCACCTCAACATCCAATCCCCTCTGATGTCTAAAGCCAAGCAGAGTTGGACCTTGAATGGAAGAATGCCTGGGAATACCAGGTGCTGTAGTCTTGGGAGAAAGACCCACTAGCCCACTCCCAAGTGATCAGCCATTGAAAACTATGAATAACAGAGAAGCACTGGTAATTCTGGGCATGGTATAGTTCCAGATAGTGTTTCAACCTGTTGTACATATGGTCACAATGAGTAGGGCCCAAGTCAATGGCACATAACAACAACATTATTTAGAATGTTATTTTAGCATAAGTTTAGGAACATATCATAGCCTAAATACTTTTTATGGTGAATATTTTAAATTGTACATAGATTAATAAGTGGTAAGAATTAATTGGATTTCTACAATTAATATTCTAAAATTATAATGACTCACATTGTTTAATAATTGTATTATTAAACAATTATTGTTTAAAATTGTATTTTCTATTCACATGGTCACTATGAGTTGCACCTGACTCAATAGCACCTACCACCAATAATTGTCCATTTATTTAACATTGTTATAGGCACATCTTACCTTTTTTTCTACTCTGGTCCATTCTTCAATATTTTTATATTAATTTTGGTTTTGGCTTCCAGGAATCCTTTCCATAATTTATTATATCTGACTATACTAACACTTGGGCTGGGATTTAGCTCAGTTGGTAGAGCACTGTTCTGCAGTCTCTGAGGTCCCAAGTTTGATTCCCAGAACCACAAAATGGGAGAAAGACGTGGCAACACACTCCCAAGGCAATCCCAAAAGAGTTAGCCATTGAAAACCCTATGAGGGTCGCTATGAGTTGGACTCGACTCAATGGCACCTAACAACAACAACATACTGACACTTATGGGAGAAAGACATGGCAATCCACTCCCAAGGCAATCCTGAAACAATCAGCCATTGAAAACCCTATGAGGGTCGCTATGAGTAGGACATGACTTGACGGCACCTAACAACAACAACAACATACTGACGCTTGCAGTGATACCACTATGGTGGGGATCCTGTCAGATCTCAGAAGTTAAGCAGAATTGGGCCTGGTTAGTACTTGGACGGGAACACCAGGTCCTGAAGGCTTAGGAGAAGGACCTGGCAAACCACTCCCAAAGAACAATATGCCATTGAAAACCCTATGATTACCAGAGAAGCACTGACAATAGTGTTTTGCCTATTGTACATAGGGTCGCTATGAGTCAGACAGTAACTCCATGGCACCTAAAAACAACATCTATAATGACAGTGATCACAATAGTATGCCCTCCCAAACTTATTTAATTTGTGTAATTTTGAATTTTATTGATTCTTTTCACCTTATTGTGTGTAATTTTAACCAGGAAAGGTGCTCATCCACTGGTCCCTTTGTTTTTCTAGATATTTCCCAGAAGATGGGAAGTGTCAATAGGCAGGTCCAGAAATCTGGCAGCAAAGCCTCAATCCTTGTATTTGGCACACAAGTGAATTTACATCTGTCACAGAAGTAATAGTAGAGAATATAAACAGGGTTTATCAAAATATAGTACACCTTTGAGATATCAAGGTGGGCAATAGAAGAGAGTTATTGCTTGGATTTAAGATCAAACATAATTTTGATAGATGAATTTGAGACGTAAGGGAAGGGAGAAACATCCTACAACTGGTGTCTTTGTTTTGTAAAAGGGTTCAATGGATTTGCCAAATACTTTCAGAATAATGGGCCCATAGGTAGAAGCCCTGGAAGAGTCTGCCTTTGTTTATATTCATTCAGCTATCAGTTCTAACTTGGAGTGTGGGGCCCATAAGAAAATGTGTTTCCAATGTCCTCGGAGACGTACATGGCTTCATCCATCATGGTCAAATGACAGAAGTGAATCGCAGTCACCTTTTCCTTCTTATTTCCTGCTAATGCCTAAGCTAACCTGCTTAACACCACCATAGCTGGTGTGCCAAATCAATGTTAGTTACTCTATGTTCAACTTCTTTAATTTGTTCCATAGCTCTTTCACATTTTCCATGTTATTCATGACACTTAGCTCTTGGGTTCAATTTACTCTTTGGAACTTTTAATGCTTTTTCTACTCATATTTTATGACATAGATATCTACTTATCCATGAATGTTTAGTTATTTTAATAAACTGCCAGGCTCTATTCCTGTTGGAATCTTTGTATCTCCTACCTCACATTTTCATTTTAGTGTATATTATTCATATTTCATTTTTTCACATATGGTAATAAATTTATACTTATAGCACTTTTTAGTTTTATAGAGAGGAAAATATCACAAGAAGAGACATTATTTTTGTTGGATGCCAACAACTGTGTTTGAAATATGCAGAGATCAACCTATGAAATTTTAATATATATTAAAAATGATTCATGTTTTATAGTCACACAAGTAAAAACTTCATATTTCATTAAAATATTTAATGTGTGTCAGAAATGCTCTTAGCTGAAATTTAACTGTTTTTAATACTGCTTCAAATGATATACTAGGAGAGAAATTAAGCTCAAAACTAATCTATTTGTTCCTAGATTCCACTGCACTAGGCATTCCCAAAGTTTAGATAAAGATTCCTGGTCTGGGGTTTGGCATATAAGAAAAGTACTTCCCTAACATTCAGGAGGCCTAGAGTTCTATCCCTAGCACAACAAAAATACATAAAAACAAAAATAAACAAACCCACCCTGAAATGAAATTCTCTCTGCTTTTCTTATGTATACTAGGCACTATTGTCAACATAAATTACAACATTCCCTGATAATGCATGGGCCATATAAACAAGTGTCTTCTTACCTACCTTATGTTGATAAATATTTCTCAGTAAAAAGGAATTGTGAAGGAATATAGTTGAGTTTCCCAAATTTTCAGAGAAAGATGGATAAACTATAATTTGCAGATCATATTTAAGAATTAGCTTTAGAACTCTTAATTTCAGTAGATATAGGCTTCCAAAGAGAAAAAAAAAAAGCCTAGGCTAGTAAGGCAATAAAAATATTCAGAAGGTTCTATAGGCATGCTATTTGTATGCTTATCCTGAAATCTCTTGGGCATTGTATTTATACAAGCCATTTATGTTTCCTTTTCTCAGATGAGTTAGCAGAAAAAGTTCCATGGGACAGAGCTCTCTATGGAGATGTTTCGTATACATAATTAGCTATATGCTGGAAGGAAGTTTGAAATAAGTCTGCTATTAGATGTAATTTAAATAATCTTAAATTTGTAACCTACTAGTCCTTAAATTATACACAATTAATTAAAAATATATACATAATAAGATGAGCTCCAGCTGGGAAAAATATGAGTCTGGAGGATTTAAACAAGGGTTCTTTGAATATTTTATTTTAATTAATTCCAAGATATCCCACATAAGGTATAATTATAATAAGTCATGAAAATAAAGCCATTCAAAAATGAAGTAGGAAAATAAAAAATGATCTTCCCAGTTAGTAGGCCTTATGTAGTACTTAAAGACTTCAAAGATATTTAATGTTATTATGACAAGAGGATGAAATAATGATCTCTTCTCCCCCATTTCCCTTTCCAGCCTCTGTTTCTCCATGTATACACTATATATTAGTCAAATGTGTAGATAAGAGTAACATAAATTACAAACATACTTTATAAATATATTATTTTGAAAAAATTTCAAATATATCAAATGACAGCATCAAATGAAAAGGTTCCATCCATAATCTTTCTCTTTTTCTTAAAGATAACGATTATAATAATGTAAGTATGTATTTTTCCACATAATGTATATGCTAGAGATTTTCCATTCTCTTTCAATCTTCCCCAGGTTCCCCTATATCCCATTATGTGCCATGCTCAAAAGACAAAATAACAAATTTAATTTTAAGTCAAATTGGCTTTTTTCAGGACTTATGAAGCAGTGCAGCCTCCATTCTACCAAATAGAATGATGATTTCCACTGATCAATAGAATGATGGCGTTTTTAAAGAAAAAAGTTCATTGATTAATATCATATCACTTCAGGTTGATTGTTTTTGAAGGTTAAAGTAGAAGGCATCACTAGGAAGTGGGGTACCCATTTGGATTCTTGGTCTGGTTGATAAACCAATTTAAAAACAGACTAAGAAAGCAACTTGGAGGGCAGCTTATTTAGAATTAGAGCAGAGCCAGGCAAGCAGGCTGGGGATTTAGGCCAGAGTGAAGAGAAGGGTGATAGAAAGACAAAGAGAAAGTTATGCTTTCTAAGGTAGAAATCAGAAAGCAGGAAGGTCCAGCTGTGAATTTTCCTGAAGAGCTGCATTTACATTTAAGAGGTATAGGTTAGAAAGTGTGCTGGTCTGGCAATGAAGCTACAGATGACCCTGAATTCATGTGAATGAACAGCTGCTGTGAAGAACTGCACCTAGGAGTGCAGTTTTCAGTGGGTTTTAAGCCCATCTCTCATGAACGTGACAGAGATTTCTCCATCTTTTTCATCTTCTCTTCAGGTGTGTCATATTTCCTTCACCTTTCAGCTTTGGCTGGGTGGGAAACAGGACTTCTATATGCAAGAGAGGTCTTGCCTCAAAGGAAGTCCCATCTCCCTAACCAGACATGAAGGCATCTTTTGTCTTTACATATGGTAAAAGGTGTTACTGGAAACCATGTAGGCCACATGTAAAGGTGTCACTTTCTACAGATCAGGCTAGTTGTAAGAAATTATTTACTAGCAATTGTGCTATTTACAAAGGGTATTATCTGCTAAAGATGTACCACTGGATCAAGCCATTGGTCTCTGAGGAATCTCATATTGATATTTATGTCTCAAAGGTGTCTGGGAAGCAGATGGCTGCAAAGGGCCCTTTTGTTTCCCTTCTCCTACCTAGAATCCTTTATCAAGGGGATATTCCTATTGCACTGATACCAAGTAGACTGGTGTCTCTGCTTTCCAGAAAAAAGAAAAGGTTTTCTGATGTGGGGTTGATCTACTTAGCTAACGCATCAGTGTCATTATGTGTCCTCATTTAGCATGACAAATTGCATTTTGGCTCAGTCTGTCTGGTGGGGGCAAGCCAGAGCTCAACCCAGAGCAATAGACTCATATGTTTTTAGATACTTCTATTCTATGTCATTGAATCTAAATCAAGAAGATTCCTTTAAATCTTTTACCCACTGAATTAATCTTAGATTTATATGCTGAGATTTCGAGAGTACTGCTTAGATAGTTTTGGGTGTTTGCCTAGCTCCCTCTCAGCCAAAAAAAATGAGGATGCATGTGTCTCTCAACCAAAGATCTCAGCTCCCAGTGACAGCCTTGTGCATAGAGATATTTTCTCTCTTTCTGCTTTCCAATTTTATAAGGGGGTACAGGAATTAAGGTCTCTGCAGTAAATGCCATTCTGGGAAGAAAAGGTAGCTTTATTGCTTGTGTGTTTTAGGCAGTGTGTACAAAAATTTATGTTCCTTTCAGAACCATTTGTTTGAAAAGGAAATTCGAATTATTTTTGTTTGTGCTTTGGCAACAGTTTTCAGAGACATTAAGAGGATTTAAAAACGTGTGTTCAGAAATCATTATAATGGTTTGCATGAGAACATTTTGGAGTTCCCTAGAAAAATTTTGATTACAATTTTATACTTGTGGTATTGCAGGTCATAAATAACTGAAAGTGAACTCTGATTTGATGTAACTGTTTTCTTAAAGAAATTTACTGGGATATCTGTAGCAACTTTTCCCCTTTTTGAGTTCATGCTTTTTTCTGATGAATTAGAGTTTTAGTTCTGCATGCTCAAATCAATATATATTTTTATTTTGTCTTATGTTTGATGGAAGATTTTTCATTCTTTTTCTATCTAGTTTTCCTTTTCTGGTATGATCACTCACTATTCAAAGTTATTGGGAGAATTGTTAGTCAGCTACTCCTGGCTAGAATGCATACACCAGTAGAATTAGCTCAGAGTGTTTGTTACCAAAGAAAGGTAAAAGTTTTTTTTTAATTAAGTTGTTTTTGTTGTTATTGTTGTTGTTAGGCCTTGTTGGATTGTGTCTGACTCACAGAAACCCTCTTAGTCTTTTCAAGGGCTGATTGTTTCCAGGATTGCCTCAGGAGTGGATCACCATGTCCTTCTCCCATTTTTGTGGTGCTGGAAATCGAACCTGGGACCTCAGAGATTGCAGCGTAGTGCTCTACCAACTGAGCTAAATCCTAGCCGTTAAATTAAGTTACTGCTGTATAAAAATAAAAAACTTTCAAATTTTAAGATTTAGCTGTATAACTACATGGACTCAGTTTATTTCAGTTTACCATATCACAAATATAATTTGGCTTTAACTGTTCATAATCTTGGTAAGTTTATATCGCCGTATTTCTTTGTGGTGTGATATATCTCAAGTACAATGACTTTAGAAGTTTTTCCTTTGGCAAAGGAATTACTTAAGGTGTTGAATATATGTCTCTGCCATCTTAAATTTCATAGGTAATATAAAAGCAACTATTATAGAGTGAAGTAAATAAATATAAAATGTGGTAAATATTTACAAATGAATAAAATATTGGAATCATTTATAAGTAAAATTTCAAAACATTTGCTGAGAATATGTTCAAGGACTCCCAGCTTCTTAAAATCTATGAAAAGATAATATATTTGAGTCTATTAAATTTGTCTCAGAAATTGAGATATAAAAGCACTTCAATCACCATCAAAATATACCTCATCTTTTTATATGTTTGAGAGCACGTGTTTTAAAGGAACATTTAGATATTTACTTAAGGTATATTTTTATCTAATACAGGCCAATAATTTTGATGGAATAAGGCTTGCATCAATAAAAAACTTTAAGTGACAAAGTTTTAAGATAATTAAGGATCATATTTCTCCATCAATTTAAAATACCCTAAAGCCTGTAATTTGTATAAGAATAATTCACTTAACATTTGAGTTATGAAATATCCATCATCTACTTTATGTACTAGCCAGTTTTAGAAAGATGAGAAGATGCTGGTTGAAGTGGGGTCTGACATAACTGAACCAGCACATGTTACCAGGGGAGGGATCCAGGAAGCTGGCAACAAACCTTGCTCCTTATGAGAAAAAATATGAAAATGGATGCAAGAGAAACCTAGAGGATAAGTTCTTTAGAAGTGGAAAAGAGGAGAGTACCATAAGTATTGAGAAAAGCAGGCTAGTAACTTAGGTTAGCCTGACAGAAGTGAGAAGGAAAGATAAAAGGAGAAAGTTATGCATTTGTTGTTTCTGATGCTCCTCTTATTTTCTGTTCAAAAAGTTACTTCATAAGGAATCTATTTTTGTAGAGGGACTGAGGGATGAATTTGAATTTATATTTTTTCCAGGTGACATTCAGTTTCCTCGTGACTATTGATTGAGCCATCTTTTTTTCCTTTATTAGTAAATGATGATGGGGTACAGAGCAATACAGCACTGGCTTTTTCCATTATGCATCCTTTACATCACTTCTATCAACATGTTCATTGACCCACAAACTTTATGGAGTCTTATGGCTAATTTATAGTTAAACTCTGATAGTTATTTGGGTTATCTTCCCCTATTTTTCCAACATAGTCATGAAGGTGTGCTGTTTACATTGAGATTGACTTCTCCCAGTTTATCCCTCCTCATTGACGCTCTTCCCCATCCCATCTTCCCCAGTCTTCACTTCCCTCTGCTAGATCCCTCCATTCTTCATTCAACTTCTTAAATGAACACCTCTATGCTAAGTTGAATTGTGCTTTTTTAATATTTCAATTATGTATAGGATGGTTTCTTTCCTTTAAGTAAGACTCAACTTGCATATGTGAGTGGAAACATATGGTATTTCTCTTTTGGGCTTGTATTTATTGGCTTAAGATGATGTTTCTAAGTTTCAACCATTTGGCTGCAAATGACATTATTTCATATTTTTGATTGTTGAGTAGTATTCCATTGTATATATGTACCATAATTTTTTATCCATTCTTCTGTTGATGGTCACCTTGGTTGATTCCATATCATTTCTATTGTGAAAAGTGCTGCATTGAATATGGAGATGCAGGCATCTCTGTGGTATGAGGACTTGCTTCCCCTTAGGTATATTGCCAGTAGTGTTATAACTGGGTCATATGGTAATTCTATTTTTAGTTTTCTAATGTGTCTCCATATTAATTTCCAAAGTGGTTGAAAAAATTTACAGTCCCACCAATAGTGTGAGAAGGATCCCTTCTCTCCACTACCTCCCCAGGTGGATTCTCAGAGTTGTTTTGATTTGCATTTCCCTAAAGGCCAAGGATATTGAGCATTTTTTCATGTGTTTCATATCCTTACAAATTTCTTCATTTGAGAACTATTTATTCAGTTCCTTTGCCCACTTGTGCATTAGATCATTTATTGCCTTGGGTGTTGTTTTCTTGAGTTCTTCATAAATTCTGAAATTAGTCCTCTGTCAGATGCATAGGATGTAAAGATTTTCTACCATTTAATGGGGTCTTCCTTAACTCTGTACATTGTGCCATCTGTGAATAAAAATTTGCTATACAGAAACTTTTTAATTTTATGTAATCCCATCTATCTATACTTGTTGCAATTTCCTGAGCAATTGGAGTCTTCTTAAGGAAATGCTTTCCTATGACTATATGTTGGACCATACTGTGTATCTTTTCTTCTAGTTATTTTAAGGTTTCTCATTTTATGTTGAGGTCTTTTACCCATTTTGAGTTAACTCTCATGTATATTGAGAGGTGCAGGTCTGTTTTCATTTTTATTTAGGTGGAAATCCAACTTCCACAAAACCATTTGTTGGAGAGGCTATCCCTTCTCCCATTTGCCTGCTTTGCTCCTCTGTCAAGATCAAGTGGCTATAGATGCATTTGTATAACGGGTCCTCAAATCTGTTCCACTGGTCTTCAGGACTACTTTTGTGCAGTACCAAGCTGTTTTCGCTACTACAGCCCTGTTGTGTAGTTTAAAGAGGGGATTGTGATCCCAGCTGTACTAGTTTTCCAGCTTAAGAGTATTTTGGCTATATGAGGTCTTTTGTGTTTCTGTATGAATTTTTGGATTACTTTTTCTATTTCTGTAAAGTCTGTCATTGGAATTTTACTGGGGATTGCATTAAAATCTATAGATTGCTTTGGGTAGTATAGCCATTTTTACAATATTGGTTCTCCCAATCCATGAACAGGGGAGGTGCTTTCACCTTTTAGTGTTGTCTGTGATTTCTTTCTTTAATGCTGACATTTTCCTTGTAGAGATCTGTAAGATCCTTGGTTAAATTGATTCTCAACTATTGAAGGTTTTGTGGGGCTATTGTGAAAGGGATTGTAGCCTTAATTTCCTCTCTTATTGTTCATAATTGGTGTAAATGAAGGTTACTGATTTTAGAATGTTAATTTAGTATCTTGCCACTTTGCCAAAGGAGTAAATTAGGCCTAAAAATTTTCTAGAAGAGTTTTGGGTCCCTTAGGTAAAGTGTCATGCCATCTGTGAATAAAAATTACTTGAACTTTTCTTTGCCTGTATGTATCCCTTCAAGTTCTTTCTCTCATTTGACTGCCATGGCTAGGACTTCAATTACAATAGTAAATAAAATAAGAGAGAGTGTGCATTCTTGCCTTGTTTCTGCTCTTAGAGGTTTCAATTTTTCTCCATTTAACATGATGTTGACTATAGATCTGTCATAAATGGACTTAATGATGTTAAGATAGTCTCCCGTTATTTCCTTCTTCTCCAGAGTTTTTATCATGAAAAGGTGTTGCACTTTGTCAAAGGTCTTCTCAGGATCAATTGAGATGTTCATGTAGTTTTTGCTTGCAACTCTTTTGATATGTTTCATTACATTGATTGATTTTTGAAGCAGTCATGAATTTGCGGAATAAGTGTCATTAATCCATGACAGAATTTAGTTTGGCAGGATTTTCTTAAGAATTTTTACATCTATGGTCATTAGGGAAATTGGTCTATAATTTTCTTTCTTAGATGTATGCTCACCCAGTTTAGGTATAAAGGTGATGATAGTTCCATAGAATGGGTTTAGGAGTGCTCTCTATTTTTCCTATTTTTGAAATAATTTGACAAGAACTGGTATTAATTCTTCTTTGAAGGTTTGGTAGAATTCTGCTGTGAAACCATCAGGTCCAGTCCTCTTCTTTGTTGGCAGGTTTTTTATTACCTTTTCTATTTCAGTGTATGTAATGTGTGTTTAAACCACTTATGTCCTCAAGGCTTAATTTTAGTAAATCAAATATGTTAATAAGTTTATCCATTTCTTCTATATTTCCATATTTTGGGGAAGAAAATATTTCAACTTATTCCCTGATGATTTTTTGCATTTTCATTGGAATTGGTTGTTATAATTCCATCTTTAATTTTTTATAATATTTGCCTTTTTCCTTTTGGTGAGATTCACAAGGGGTGCATCTATTTTAATAATCTTTTCAAAGAACTAACTCTTGGTCTGCTTATTCTTTGAATTATTTTTTAGATTCTAATTAAAATATCTCTGCTTTGATCTTGATAATTTCTGAGTGTCCCTTTGGGGCTTGATTTGTTATTGGCTTTCTAGTGCCTTGAGATGTGTCATTAAGTCATTTATTTTAGCCCTTCCTAATTTGTTGAGGCACTCACTATTATGAATTTCCCTCTTAGAACTGGCTTTGTTCTATCCCATAAGTTTTGGTAGGATGTATTTTCATCCTCATTTGATTACAGGAATTTTTAAATTTTTGCTTTAGTTTCTTGAATAACCCATTGATCATTCAGCAGTGAATTATTTAGTCTCCATGAATTTGTAGACTTTCTGAAGTTTTTCTTGATTTTGAGTTCCAATTTTATTCTGCTGTGATCAAATAAGGTACAGGGAAGGATTTCTACTTTTTTGTACTTGTTGAAGCTACATTTCCATACTAAAATGTGGTCTGTCTTAGAGAAAGTTCCATATGGTGCTGAAAGTTCCAAGTGGTGCTGGATAGAATAGTCTGTAGATATTTGTAATATCCAATTGGTTTAAGGTGCAAATTAAATTAAGCTCATTGTTTCTCTGTTGATTTTTTGTTTTGATAATCTATCTCTTGGAAAAAGTAGCAGATTTAACTCTTCTATAATTATTCTGTCTGTTCCAATGTATTTGTTTATTTACCACAAACTGTGTTTTTTGAAGCTTGGTGCCACTGTATTTGTTGTTGTTGTTGTTGTTGTTGTTGTTGTTGTTGTTGTTAGGTGGTGTCGAGTCAAGTCCAACTCATAGCAACCCTATGTACAGCAGATCAAAACACTTGCCGATTCTGTGCCAGGCAAACCATCTTATTTATGTTTAAGCCCATTTTGCAGACACTGTGTCAATCCAACTGGTGGAGGGTTTTCCTCTTTTGTGTTGACCTGCCACCCTCCCAAACATGATATCCTTCTCCAGGGATTGTTCTCTCCTGACTACATGTCCAAAATATGTAAGACACCTTTTGGGCATTTTTGCTTCCAAGGAGCACTCTGGTTGTACTTCTTCTAGGACAGATCCGTTGGTTCTTTTGGCAGTCCATGGTATATTCAATAGATAGCTGCCAAGTAACCTGGTATTAGTTGTAGATTTTTTTTGTGTGTGGTGATAGTTTCAATACCTAAAGGTGACCTTAGAGAGTTCAATCTTCAACTCAGAGTCTGAATTTTCTCACATGGAAATTTGAAAGGTTGGAGTTGATCTGGTTCTAAAATGGTGTGACCTATGTTTCTTATAAAGCTAGTTAGCTTCATGTAGGGAAGACAGTTTAATTGGTCAGCAAACTCACCTGTAAGATCTATTTGGTTAATGTCAGAATGAAGAGAAGAGTGCTCTTGTTTTTCCACATGTTAGAAAATATCATGTTAGGTCTCCCTGGCTTGCTTGTTGGAAATCTGGCATTTATCCATGCTCCTTTATCTTATTCCTCTTCAATACATTCCTTCTCACTAACATTGGTAAATTCAAATGCAAAATTACATGAACTGTTCTCTAACTTTTCCTTCTTCCTTCCTTCCTTCCTTCCTTCCTTCCTTCCTTCCTTCCTTCTTCCTTTCCTTCTTTCTCTCTTTCTCTTCTTTCTTTCTCTTTCTTCTTTTCTTCCGTTCTTCCCTTCTTTCTTTTCTTTAAGAGAGTGTCTCATAATATGAGAGCTGGTCTTATGAAACCACATTGCTCGTGAACTTGCAATCTTCCTGCCTCAGCTTCCCAGATGCTGGGACTACAGGCTTGTGCCACCATGTCTAGCTTATTCACTTACTTCTAAAAATTTCTACTACCACTCCTATAATTCAAACCACTTTAATCTTTTTTCTAAATTCTGCCAATGGTCTTCACTCTTTGTAACAAGTCTTAGTCTTTTATGCTTTCACAAAGGTCAATAAAATCATATTACCCATGCATTCATGGAAGAAGCACATAGAAATCCACTCCCAAGGCAATCCCCAAACAAGCAGCCATTGAAAACCCTATAAGGGTCTTCATGAATCAGACACGACTAGATGGCACCCAACAACAACAACAACCCATGTGTTCAAAACATGTTAATTGTGTTCCAATGAACTTAAGAACTATTCTAATCTTTAAAGAGGCTTTGAAGGGCTGCACACCTTGGCTTCTGAATGGGCTTCATTCTTACCTCTAAATCACTTACACTATTTTTGCTGCTGACCTCTTTTCAATGTTTGAATGTGTCAGATCTCATTCATATCTCAAGCCCTGGGAATACTTCCTCTTCTGGATAATTCTTGTTCACACTTTTTACTACCTCTAAATGATTCTCACTTAGGGATAGATTCCCTGAGCTTTTCATCTTTATGTATAGAAGATGGATATTAAGGTCATAGGTGGAGGGCCTATGTCTGTGTCTCATGTCTTCAGGTTATTTAGCTGTGTATCCCAGACAAAGTCCATAACACCACTAAGCTCAGTGTTCTCATGTGTGAAAATGGGGAAAATAAAAACACCCATGGTTGCAATGAAGATTAAAGAAATAATAAATGTAACATAAATAGAACTATGCTCATAGCATAGCTTGCTTCAATAATCTAGATTTATTTAAGGAATCATAATCACGCATTGTGTATGTAAATATTGAACTCTCTTTCTATCAAAAAACTGTAACAAAGAAGATGTGATGTGTTTTTCTTTACCTTATCCATAACTCCTGAAGCATACCTCCAACACATAATAAAAATATAATACACACACACACAAACATGCACACACACATATACATATATAATTTTTGAATAAAGGGAAAGCTAAATCACAGTATACATGATATTGAAAAATCAAAGGCTAGGGTTTAATTCAGTTGATAGAACACTGCTCTGTGTGCTCTGAGGCCCTGGGTTCCATCCCCAGCACTGCAAAAATAGAAGTAGGACTGGCAGCCCACTCTCAAAACAATCAGTCATTGGAAACCCTATGAATAGTAAAAAATCTCTAACGATAGTGCTGAACATGCATAGTGTCAAAGACTGTTTCCTCCTATTGAAGTCTGGGATTTAGCTCATTTGGCAGAGTGCCTTTCTGCACTCTGTGAGGCCCTAAGTTTGATTCCCAGAACCATAAAAACAGGAGAAGGAAGTGGAAGCCCCCTCCCAGAACTTTTCCAAAACCATCAGTCATTGAAAACTCTATGAGTGTTGCTATGAATGAGTTGAAAATGAATCAATGGCACAAAACAACAATTGAGAAATCATGAAAAGTTTTATTTCAGTCTTTTAATATTAAAATATTAAATAACAATAAAAATATGTTATTTGTAAAATGGATGGAACTGGAGAGCATCATTTTAAGCAAATTAACCCAGACTCAAAAATAGAAAAATCATATGTATTCATACAAGGTGGATATTAGCTGAAAGCAGAGAATATCAAAAAGATGTCTATCTATGTTTTATTGACTACGCAAAAGCATTTGATTGTGTGGATCACAACAAATTATGGATAACACTTCGGAAAATGGGAATACCAGAACACCTAATTGTGCTCATGAGAAATCTGTACATGAACCAGGAGGCAGTTGTTCGAATAGAACAAGGA
>VMDO01025782.1:20000-27747 GCA_007922755.1 Pedetes capensis | reverse complement strand
GCTAAATTGGGCAACATTTATAACTATAAAAATTTTAATTAATACTGTTTATATTATTTCTTTATCTTCTTTACAAAGAATGTTTTCTGAAAATTTCCTTTTCACACACATAAAACAATTTCATATCATTCTTGCATCATTTTACATGAGTGTTTGCACATACTGAATTTATAAAGCTAGTTTTGATTAAAGCTCTGTGAAATATATATAGTCTTCTATAATTAGAGTCATTGCTAAATTTTGAATTGTATTTTCTAGGGATTAAGGTTGAAAACAATATGAGAGAGAATCTGAATCATGAATTATGAAATAAAAGTATATGAGTGTTTAAGAAACAGGCTTTTGAAAATTTAAAATATATGATAGAATTAAACTAGTATCTATTTTAAAATTCACATTCTTAAACATAAATTTGTCCAAGATAGAACATGAAACAGCTGGATTACTCTTTCTTTAAGATACTTGAAAATTCTAAACCACATCAGAACACTTTATGGTGCTTTGCTTATTCAGCATGGTTTATATAGCCATCCCTAGATTTGAGTCCTTTTGAGGGAAAATACATATTTCATTTACATTAAGTGTTGGAGTGATTTAGGTTTTATTGAAAATAGTACTGACATTTTTTTCCTTCTACATCATACATTTTAATTGACATCATTTAAAAATACAAGCATCCTTTAGGGAGCCAAGGATACAGCCAAGAAAAAATTAAATTATTAATATTTTACCTCAGAGTATTTTTAAAAATCATGTTAAACTATGTTAATCTAAACCTGTATAATAGCCTTAGATTAAATGCAAAGGTCTAATTAAAGATTTAAAATGCACCGCGTAGGTCCTTAGTGCAGAACCTTTTATAGATTCAGTAAAAGCAATCTCTATTATGTTATAGAAAAGAAGGATTGATGGGACCTTGAAAGTGTATCTCAGGATTGACCTATATAAATTTTAAATTTTTCTATGGTATATTATAATTGTTTAATGTTATAGAAGCTGAATGTTTTACTTATTCCTTTTAAATGTATTTGGCCTTCCCAAGAAAAACATAAACACAGAGATGATAATATACTGAGCATTCTATATCTTTTGTTGCATTTTTTATTTATAAGGAATACTATTTTTATAAAGACTTAAAATTCATGATGTACCTCCAAAAACATTATCTCATGTAATTGCCACAACAAACCCTGAGAGGTAGGTATTAATTGGTTGTTGGAAGTTTCAAAATGAATGAATGAATGAATGAATGAATGAATGAAAACCTAAGGTCCAGAAAGAACAAGTGAGTTGACTAAACCACAATTAGTAACCTGGTCTTTTGACTTAAAGCCCACTTATGTGCTTTTATTTTACCTTAATAATTAATTCATAGATTTTGCTAGATCAGGGGTTCTGGGGTGGAATCACTGTCCCATCCATTTTCCTTTTAAGATGACCATATTTTTAATAGTGGATGTATACATTGATGTTTATGTTACTGTGTGTGTATTATTCAAATGACTTAAAAGATAGTGGGGTAATTTTTGTTTCATCAGGTTAACCTCAAACTATTTAGCAGGGTAAAAATATAGGAATAAACCTATAATAAATGTACTAGCATTTTTTAAATGACTATTAATTAGAAATAAAATTGTCATATCTTGATTTTTTTTTTTTTTTTTTTTTTTTTTTTTTTTTTTTTTTTTTTTTTTTTTGTTAAATCTCTACTAAGTAGATGTTAATGATCCAGGGGATGGAAAAGGTAATTGTTCTTGGCTGTTTATTTTTTGTTTTTGTTTGGGGGAGCTTTTTAAAAAGTATTTAATTCATAAGTAAAACTCATACATTCTTGGTGTACAACATGATATTTTGATATATGTATACATTGTGGAGTGGCTGAATCAAGCTACTTAACATATACTTACCTCACAAGTGTTTTTTGTGTGGTAAGAATACTTAAAATCTACTCTTAGCCTTCAAATATATAACAAATTGTTATTAACTATAGTCACCATACTTTATAATAGAGCCTTTGAATTATTACTCCTCACTGAAATTTTGTGTCCTTTGATAAACTTCCCCTTTCCTCCTAACCCCCACAGCTTTTGATAACCACCATTTTACTCTCTATTTCTGCGACTTCAACATTTTTTCAGTATACATATAAGCAAAATCATGCAGTATCTTTTTCTATGTGTCTGGCTTACTTCACTTAGCATAATGCTTTCCAGGTTCATCCCTGTTGTTACAAAGATTTTCTTCTTTTTTAAGGTTGAATAATGTTCAATATGTTGTGTATATATTCCACATTTTCTTTATCCTTTGTTAGAACACACTTAGCTTATTCCATATTTTGGCTATTGTGAATATTGCTGCAGTAGCCATGGGATTGCAGTTATCTCTTCAATGTACTGGTTTCATATTCTTTGGATGTACAGTAGTGAGATTGCTATATCATATGGTAGTTCTGTTTTTAATTTTTTGAGGAACCTCCAGACTGTTTTTCATAAGGTACTAATTTACATTTCTATCAGTAGTACACAAAAGGTTGCCTTTTCTCCACATTCTCATCAATACTTGTTATGTTTTATCTTTGTTATTTTTATTCTAACAGATGTGATGTCTTGTTTTCATTCTAATTTGTATTACCATAATAATAAGTGATATGAAGCATTTTTTCATGTCCTTAGCATTTCCATATTTCTTTTTGAGAATTGTCTATTCAGATAATTGGCCCAATTTTACTTGGATTATTTATTTTCTGGTATTAAATTGTTAAGTTCCTTACATGTTTTTGATATTAACACCTTCTCAGATGTATGATTTGAAAATATATTCTTTTACTCTGTAGGTTATCTCATCACTCTCTTGATTGTTTTCTTTGCTGTGCAGAAGCTATCTAGTTTGATGTAATCTCATTTGTCTAGTTTTGCTTATTTCTTGTGCTTTTGTGGTTTTATGTTGTTTTGTTAGGTGCCATTGATTTGGGTCTGACTCATAGTGACTCTATGTACAATAGAACAAAACACTATCTGACACTGTGCCATGCCTGGCACTATTTTCAGTGCTTCTCTGCTATTCAGAGGGTTTTCAATGGCTGTTTCAGAAGTGGGCTGCCCAGTCTTTCTCCCAAGCCTACAGCACCCAGTATTCCCAGATGTTCTCCCCTCAGAAGAACTAACCAGGCCTGACCCTGCTTAGCTTTTGAGATTTAACAAAACTGATGCCAGGTTGATATGATTTTAAATATATATATATCTTTTCCTGGACCAATGTCATGGAGCTTTTCCTCTGTTTTCTTCTACTATTTTTATAGTTTTAGGTTTTAAGTTTAAATATTTTATCCATTTTGAGGTGTTTTTTTAAAAATGTAATATGAAGTGAGGGTCTAATTTCATTCTTCTGCAGATGGATATCCAGTTTTCCCAGTACCATTTATTGAAGAGGTTATATTTTCCCATTCTGTGTTCTTGGTATCTTTGTCAAAGACCAACTGATATAAATGCATAGACTTATTTCTGGGCTGTTTTGTTCCATTAGTTTTGTGTCTGTTTTTAGGCCAGTACCATGCTGTTTTGATTAATATAATGTATAGATTTTCTGTGCTTTGCATTTTATTTTCACATCAAAAATATTTTGGGGTATATTTTTTTCTTTTCTCATATTATTCTGGAACTTCAAAATGCCACCATATGATAGTAGTTGTGATAAAGCATTTTTTAGGTGGGCCTTGTAAGAATGGCTATGATCACTGGCAAATATATATGGCAAAAGTTAACCAGAAACCCCTTCTGAGTTTTTATTCCTGTTGTTACTCAGTGCATGTCAGTGTGAAAGTTATACTTCCTCTAACAATTTTCTCCTCACTTAGTCTAATCAAGGCATCTTTCTGTCTCAGTGTATTGCATTACTATTCAATCCTGGTTCCCAAACTGGTAATGCAGAGCTCATTAAGACACCTTTCTCTCCCCATTATGTCTTCACCAAGTCCTGCCATTTCATCTTGTAAACATGTCTCAAATGTATCTGCTTTACTTCTCTAAGCTATCCTCAGCACCTTTTGCCTGCATCACTGCAGGTGTCTCCTAACTGGGCTTCTTGCAGCTACTCTGGCCTTCCTGGGACTCCTTGTCTTTACTGCAAGCAGAATCCTTGTTTTTGTTCAAAGTGCTATTTTTATCAAGGCATTTCTCTTATCTCCTACTCTCCTCCCTAACCTAAAACCCTTCAATGGCTTTTCATTGCTGTTATAATGGGAAAAAAAAAAATCTTACTTGACCGTATGTATCAGGACCACTATCTATACAGTAGTTCCAAGTATTAAATGATTTAATGTCTGAAAAGATTAAAATTGGTGGTCATATCACCTAAAAACTACTCAGTAAAGGTTAGATGTTACTGTCATTACCATGTAGACTCATTTTGTACCAAGTTTCATTTACTTTGTGCTGTATCCTCATTACTCTTCTTTAGGTATCTGGAGTAAGAATTATAGTGCTTTGCCTGTCAGAGGGCTTTAATTCATGCTATTCCATTGGTTTGAAATACATATCCCTCCTCATTGCCTAGTTAACTCCTGTTTTTCTTTCAGATCTCAGTTCATTCATTGTTTCCGGAAGGAAACATTCCCTAATTTCTGTTATAGAGTAAGATTAGATATTACACATTCTCATGTGACCACAAACCTCTATTTAGCCCTTAATGCCTTTGTAATTTTACATGTGTTTTATTTATTAGTGTCAGACCTTCTAGACTGTAAATCTCATGAGGATGAGAATTGTGTTTTTGTCATTGTCAATATTTGTATTTCTTATACCTCATACAATGCCTGGCATATAGTAGGTGCTCAGTAAATTTACTGAAAGAATAAAATAAATGGATATCAAGGAGGTCTTCCAGGTATTGGATTCCTCCTTAGTTAGATTTAAGGGAGATGGAATGTAGACAGAGAGGTACTTGGTGGTAGTTATTCAAAGAGGGAAAATTCTTTGTGTCCAAAGAGGAAAAAATATAGAGGAATGGCATGGGAATATTTTTCATACTGTGTTCAGTATTTGGAATATCTGAACTTCTAGTTGATTTTTCACAAAATTGAAAATAAATGCATCACTTCGTGGTACTACTACTGTGCCAGAATGTCATCTGGCTTTTATTGTGACATATGGTGGTGTGGCTGCCAGCCCCATTTGCTCCACAGAATGGAAATAAGGCCAAAGTTGTAGAGGCTGAAATAGTTTCCCTTTGGGAAACTAATATTCAGAATTAATTGCAATTGTGCCTATATCCTTAAAGAGCAAACGATCTCATTTTAGTGTGAACCTAGAGGTGTTGTTTGGAAAACAGCTACCTGGCCAACTGACTGGAAGAGATCCATATTTGTGTCTATTTTCAAGAAAGGGGATCCAACTGAATGTGGAAACTATTAAATGGTAAATGGTATTAATATCACATGCATGTAAAATTTTGCTAAAGATCATTCAATAGCAACTGCTACAGTACGTAGACAGGGAACTGCCTGAAAATCAAGCCAGATTCAAAAGAGGGCAAGGAACCAGGGACATCATTGCTAATGTCAGATGGATATTAGCTAAAAGCAGAGAATACCAAAAAGATGTCTGTCTATGTTTTATTGACTATGCAAAGGCATTTGACTTTGTGGATCACAACAAATTATGGATAACATTGCAAAGAATGGGAATAACAGATCACTTAATTGTACTCATAAGGAATCTGTACATGAACCAGGAGAGAGTCATTCAGACAGAACAAGGAAACACTGCCTGGTTTAAAGTCAAGAAAGGCATGTGTCAAGCCTGTATCCTTTCACTGTACCTCTTCAATCTCTGTGCTGAGCAAATATTCCAAGAATCTGGACTTTATGAAGAATGCCACATCATGAGTGGAGCAAACTCATTAAAAATCTGTGTTATGCAGATGAAACAACTGTGCTTGTTGAAAGTGAAGACGATTTGAAACATTTACTGCTGAAAATCAAAGAACACAGCTTTCAGTATGGATTGTGCCTCAACATCAGCAAAAGAAAAATCCTTACAACTGGGTCACTAAGCAACTTCAAGATAAATGGAGAAAAGACTGAGGCTGTCCAAGATTTTACTTTACTTGGTTCTACAATCAACACCCATGGAAGCAGCAGTCAAGAAATCAAAAGACACATTTCATTGGGAAAAGCTGTTGCAAAAGACCTCTTTATAGTGCTGAAAAGTAAAGATGTCACATTGAAGACGAAGGTGTGCATGACTCATGCCTTGGTATTTTCAGTCACATCATATTGTGAAAGCTGGACTTTGAATAAGGGAGACAGGAGAAGAATTGATGCTTTTGAATTATGGTGCTGGAGATGATTATTGAATATACCATGGACTGCCAAAAGAACCAACAGATCGGTCCTAGAAGTACAACCAGAGTGCCCCTTGGAAGCAAGGATGGCTGGACTGAGTCTTCAGTATTTTGGACATGTAGTCAGGAGGGACCAATCCCTGGAGAAATATATCATGTTTGGGAGAGTGGCAGGTCAACACAAAGGTAGACTTTCAACTAGATCGAGCTTCAGTAATGGGCTTAAACATAAAAAGATCATGTGCCTGGCACAGAATCAGAGTATTTTGTTTTGGTGTACATAGGGTCACTGTTTGTTGAACTTGACTCCATGGTGGCTAACAACACAAAACTTACTGTATTTATTATTCCTCATTTTTTTTCCTGGCCATATGATACAATCTGTAGTTTTTAGATGGTTGCCTGGAGAGAGAGAGAGAGAGAGAGAGAGAGATTGAATAATGTAATGTGATTCCAGGTTTGTTGTACGGGGATAAGGTTCAGCTTTATTGGTAGAGTGCTGTTCTGCACCCTCTGAGGCCCTGGGTTCAACCCCCAGCACCATGAAAATAGGAGATGGATGTGGGAGCCCACTCCTGAAACAATCCCCAAAACAGCCACCAAAAACCCTATGAGGATTGCTGAGTCCGAGCTGACTCACAGCACCTAACAACAATAATAGGTGTCTTATGCAGCTAAGATGGCCATGGTGTGCAAGCAGAAGAAATATATACTATTTCTGGAAAGTTGCTTTAACAGGAAGGGCCTGAGCCAGGCACAGTGGCGCATGCCTGTAATCCCAGTGGCTTGGGAGGCAGAGGCAGGAGGATCGCAAGTTCGAGACCAGAGGCACTCTGCGTAATTTAGCGAGACCCTGTCTCAAAAGTAAAAAAATGGGCTGAGGGTGCAGCTCAGTGGTCCAGCACTTGCAGTGCATGCAAGTACAAGGCCCTGGATTCAACCCCCAGTACCACACACACAAAAATAAATAAATAAATGAAGGAAGGAAGGAAGGAAGGGCCTTTCCTTATCTATTTCTTTTCACTTCCTACCAGCTGGAACAGGTTATTTCCTCCTGAGTGACACCAGGAAAAATCACAATAGTGTGGTAGCCCTGAAAGCCAACTGAAGAAATTAAGGAGGGAATGCTTGTATATGTTAAATGCTCTTAAAAGGCCAAAAAGATGAAGAATGATAATTAACAAGTAGATTTAAGGATATGGACATGGTTGGTGACCTGCAATAGCAGCTTCAATGGGATAATGGTGAAAGATCTTTTTGCAGTGGGCTCAAGAGAGAATAAAAGGTGAGAAATAGGAGAGAATTAGTATTGATAGCTCTTTTAGTAAGTTTTCATTAAAAGGGAAGCTAACCACATTCTTTACAATCCAAACTGAAACACATTTGAAAAGGGCACCATTAATAATTA
>VMDO01025782.1:0-15000 GCA_007922755.1 Pedetes capensis | reverse complement strand
ATACACAAAAAATCTTTGACCTTGGGATAAGACATACAAAAAAAACTATGAAACATAAGTGAAAAGTTGTTTAAAAAAAAACACTTCAAACAAACTAAAATCTTTTGCTTGTTGAAGCCATTAAGAAAATGAAAAGGCAAGCTATGGCTTGGGAGAAAATATTTGCAAAGCATTTATCTGACAAAGTATTTGTTTCCAGATCTAAGAATTTTTACAACTTGATAATGAGGTATACAACTAAAAAAACAAAACAAAACAAACAAACAAACAAAAACCAGGCTGAACATTTGTACAGGTACTTAACAAAAAGAAGCTCAACTTCATTGGCCATTAGGGAAATACAAAATTTGTTCCCCTTTATTAGTAAATGACAGTGGGGTACAGAGTAATACAGCATTGGGTTTTTCCATTATGCATCCTTTACATCATTTCTGGCAGCACTTTCGTCAACCCACAAAGTTTATGGAGCCTTATGGCTAATATGTTGGTGTTGTTAGGTGCCATCGAGTCATGACCCTTATAGGGTTTTCAATGGCTGATTGTTTTGAGATTGCCTTGGGAGTGGATTGCCACATCCTTCTCCCATTTTGGGGATGCTGGGAATCAAACTTGGGACTGAAGAGCAACACTCTACCAACTGAGCTAAATCCCAGCCCATAGCTAATATGCAGTAAAACTCAAATGCTTATTTGGTTATAGTCCCCTATTTTTCCAATATACTCATGAAGGTGTGCTGTTTATATTGAGACTGTCCTCTCCCCATTCATCCCTCCACATTGGCCCTCCTCCCCATCCCATCTTCCCCAGTCTTCACTTCCCTCTGCTAGTTCCCTCCCTCCTCCTTTCTACTCTTTGTATTGTCCCTTCTTCACTAAGTTTAATTGTACATATTTATATGTCAATTTATGTATAGGATTTTTTTCTTCCTTTAAGTATCATTCAGCTCCCACATATGAGTGAGAACATATGGTATTTCTCTTTTTGAGCTTGTGTTCATTCGCTTAAGATTATGATCTCCAATTCCATCCATTTAGCTGCAAATGACATTTCATTTCTTATTGCTGAGTAGTATTCCATTGTGCATATGTACTGTAGTTTTTTATCCATTCTTCTGTTGATGGGTACCTTGGTTAGTTCATATCCTTGCTGTTGTGAAAAGTACTGTATTGAATATGGAGATACAGGTGTCTCTGTGGTAAGATGACTCATCTCGTTTTGAATATATTTCCAGTAGTGGTATAACTGGGTCATATGGCAGTTCTATTTTTAGTTTTCTGAGTTACCTCCATATTGATTCCTAAAGTGGTTGAGCCAATTTACAGTCCCACTAACAGTGTAAGAGGGTTCCTTTTTCTCCACAACCTTGCCACCATTATTATTTGTTATTATTTGTTTTGTTGATCTAGGCCATTCTTACTGGAGTTAGGTGGAATCTCAGAGTTAAAGTTTTGATTTGAGTTTTCCTAGTGGCTAGAGATATCGAACATTTTTTCATGTGTTTCATGGCCTTATGAACTTCTCCATTTGAGAACTGTCTGCTCAGTTCCTTTCCCGACTTGTATATTGGATTATTTGTTGTCTTGGGAATTGTTTTCTTGAGTTCTTTGTAAATTCTAGAAATTAGTCCTCTGTCAGATATGTAGGATGTGAAGATTTTCTCCCATTCAGGGGGGTCTTCCTTAACTCTGTTGATTGTTTCCTTTGCTATACAGAAGCTTTTTAATTTCATGTAGTCCCATTTGTCTATTCTTGTTGCAATTTCCTGAGCAATTGGAGTCTTATTAAGGAAATGCTTTCCTATACCTATTTGTTGGAGCATGTTGCCTATCTTTTCTTCTATTAATTTTAAGGTTTCTGGCTTTATGAAATGCAAATTAAAACCACAATGAGCTAGGCACGGTGGCTCATGCCTATAATCCCAGTGACTCAGGTGGAGGCAGGAGGATCTCAGGTCCAGAGGCCAGAGGCAGTCTGCATGACTTAGCAAGACCCTAACTCAAGATAAAAAATAAAAAATGGGCTGGGGGTGCAGCTCAGTGGTAGAGCACTTGCAAAGCATGTGTAAAGCCCTGGGTTCAACCCCCTAAGTACTAAATAAATAAACACATAAATAAAACCACAATGAGATATTACTACATTCCTATTTGAATATCTTAAAAAGACTGAATTGCCAAGTAGGTGAAGATGTGGTACAATTGGAACTCTCATACCTTGCTGGTGGGAAAGCAAAGAGGTATAGCCACTGGAAAACAGTTTGGCAGTGTTTTAAAAATGCAAACTATGCTTACCACATGAACCAGCAATTCTACTCCTAGATATTAGTCAGAGAAATGAAAATATATGCTCACACAAAGACTTGGCACAAATGTTTCTAGTGGCATTATTCATAATAACTAAATAATAGAAACAGTTCAAGTAGCCATTAACTGATGACTGGATAAACAAAATGTGGCATATGAATTCAACAGAATATAATTCAGCAAATAAGTTGGTAAACAAAAGGAATCAGACATAAAAGATGTGAAATATGAATATGAAATTGTGAAAAAGTAAAGGAAAAAGAATGACAGCAGAGGTCAGATTAGTACTTGTCTTGCAGTGATGGGTAGGGGGACAGCAGCTGGCTTGACTGCAGAGGGGCAGAAGAGAATTTTGCGGGCTGAAGATAGTGTTCTAAACCTTGATTCTGGTGGTAGTTGCACAGCCCTATACATTATGCAACTTTATATTTAAGATAGGTGAACCTTATCACATATAAATTATGCTTCCATAGTGGTTTTAAGGATATATACATTAAACCTCAAGGTGGTTTCTCTTTAAAAAAAAAAAAGGAAGGATTGCTAGTCAGTAAATAAAGTGTTCTTGATAAGCGTCAGTTTAAAATGCCTAACAATTCATTTTCTATGAAACACAATTGTCTTTGTTCAGTACAGGTACAATACTTAAAATATATAATCATATTTTTAAAAATTTCATAGCTCTCATAATTTGAGTAACAGACTGAATTGTCATATTATTAATTTAATAGTAAATTTGCAGCAAAACTCCATTATTTGATGTTTAATTGTACCTCAATCTCATATGTTTGTAACAAATTCAGAAATGGGAAAGTAATTAAAAAAATATTTTTATAGCTGATTCTGAGGTTACAATGTCTGTACTTTAAAATTATAAAAAGTATCAAGTCACTACTAATAACCTAGTATATTGTTTGCCAAAATGAGGTTTACTTAGGGGATAATAGTGTATATACAAATCTACACTGAGCCATTTTTTTCATCATCCTTGCCACACTATTATTATTATCATCATCATCCAATATTAGAAGAATAAAATGTTTATTTCTGATTCCAGGTCAAAATTTCTAATCATATAGCTTTAGAAACAGTCCAAAAGCATGATATTTCTGTTAACAAAGAAATGAGCACATTGTCAACAATCTAATGCATTTCACAAATTGTTTTCTAGAATAATAGCATATTGCAATACCAGTCATTTAAGAAGAAATGTAAGTCATTTAAGATTTAAAGTAATTTCCAAGGATCAATGCAAAAATAATTTTTTTCTCTTTTAGCTAAATATAGATTAATTTGGAGTTACGCTTTACTCTCAAAATGCCATTTAGTCTATGAACATTGTCTTGAATCAAGTCATTTGCCTCTTGGATCAAAATGTAAAGCAAGAATTAAGGAAAATGCAGTTAATCTCTTTTCTCCTATAAAATGGTACCTCTTCTAGAACTTTATCCCAAAACATTAGTGCTGCCGGGCCTGGTGGCGCACGCCTGTAATCCCAGTGGCACGGGAGGCAGAGGCAGGAGGATTGCAAGTTCAAGACCAGAGGCAGTCTGCATAATTTAGTGAGATCCTGTCTCAAAAAGTTAAAAAAAAAAAAATGGGTTGAGGGTGCAGCTCAGTGGTCCAGCCCTTGCAGAGCATGCAGGCGAGAGGCCCTGGGTTCAACCCCCAGTACCGCAAAAACAACAACAACAACAACAAAATTAGTGCTGTGAATGGAATTGTGTTCCCCTAAACATTAGTGCTATGAATGGAATCGTGTTCCCCTAAAATTCGTACGTTAAAGACCTAATCTGGAGCTGGGCATGGTACGTATACTTGTAATCCCAGCATTAAGGAGGTTGAAGCAAGAGGATGTCGAATTTGAGTCCAGCCTGGGCCACTCTGTCTCAAAACAAAACAAAACAAAGAAAAAAAGACCTAACTCCCGGTGTGACTGCATTTAAAGATAGGGCTCATGAAGAAGATGAAGTGAAAGGACAAGAGTGAGCCCTGATGCAACAGGATTATGATCCTTATGAGGAAAGCCACCGGAAACTTGCTGTCTCACTGTGTCTCTCTGAATATGCTCAGAGGAAAGTCCATGTGAGGATACAGTGGGAAGGTGGCTTCTGCAAGCCATAAAGGGAGAAGTCACTAGACACCAAGTTTGTTGGCACCTGGGTCTGGGACTTCTAGCCCCCAGAACTTTGAGAAAATAAATTTCTCCTGTTTCAGCAACTATGTTATTTTGTTATTATAGCCTAAGCTCACACAATTAGTAAATAGAGCATAATATTCTAAAGCAAACAATAAATTTAGTCCTTAAGAATATACCCCTAAGCTAGTCACTCCTTGAGTATGGTGGCACTTGCCTGCAATCCCAGCACCTGGGAGGCTGAGACAAAAGAATTATGACTTTGAGGGCAGCCTGGTCTACATAGCAAGATCCTGTCTCAAGAAGGAGAATACATACATATATATATATATATATATATGTATACATATACATATATATGTATATATATATACATATATATGTATATATATACATATATATACAAATATATATGTATATATATATACATATATATACATATATATATACACAAATATATATGTATATATATATATATATATTTGCCCTAAGCCATATCTATAGTCCTAGCTACTTGAAAGGCTGAAGCAGGAGAATAATTTGAGCCCAAGAGTTTGAGGCCAGTCTGGGCAACATAGCCAGACTTCATTTCAATATATAAACACACACACACACACACACACACTAGGGGTGCCAAAAATGCATACACATTTTAGGATTTGTTATCTATGTATTACCTTTCCAAGTTGAATTGAATTATGACAATAACCACTTTGACCACCTCTTATAATTGCAGAAGTCAAATGTGACTTGTATTCATCTTTTGTTATCAGTATATATTATTATAATTTTAATATTTAAAATGTGTATACATTTTTGGCATCCTCTGTATATAGGAATATATGTCCCCGATTATGTTTTGGTCCAATAAAATTTCCTTCTTGTAAATCTCTACATAGTTGAAAGGTCTGATAGTTAATTATTCAAAATTTCTTGTCCCAAAGAGAGTATGTGAAGAAAGCAACTGATTGTTAAATCACTAATTTTATTCTAAAATAGTACCTGTGGCCTTAATTGATAGCACAGCAGAATACCAGAAACTTTGAAGAATACAATTTCTGTGACATGAATCTTATATTCTAAATGATTTTAAAGTGTGAATATGGACCTCAGGACATAAGTTCAGGTGTGAAAAATTCACCTTTTTTTCTTTCTAGCACTCAACTTAGTTTCAATTTGAGATTTCATTCTGCTAGCGAAACAAATCTATCATAATTTAAGGCTTCTCAACTTTCTGTGCTCTTTATAAACATGCACCTTGCTCTAAATTTGTGTCTAAATTCTGGGATACTTACACAGAGAGGGCCAACTGACTCCTGATGTTTCCTGTCCCAGTGGCATCTGTGAAATATCCATCACATCTTCTGGTTCGTAATTGTTCCTGGAGACTTTGCCATTTGAATGCCATTCCTTCCTTGTGCAGTTCTCAGGTGCAAGAGTCATTCTGCTGCATCTACCTCACTATGTTAGGTGAAGAGAAGCAGGATATTTTTTTCTTTTGCAGCACTCGGGGTTGAACCCAGGGGTGCTCTACCATTGAGCTGCACTCCCAGCCGCTTTCATTTTTCCTTTTGAGACAGAGTGTCTCTAAGTTGCACAGGCTGCCTCTAGCCTGAAACTTGAGATCCTTGACCTCTGCCTCCAGACTTGTTAGGATTACAGGTGTGCACCATGGCACCCAGCTAGGGGCAGGAAATTTTATAAAGGGTCTAAAACTTTTCCCTAACTTTAGACAAATGAAACAATCGTTTCTTCTTTTAAGTTCTTGCTGTCAAGAACTTGCTGTCAAGGCCACAGTTTTGATCTGCTTCAGAGATCCACAGGCCTATTTGAGGAATTTGCTGCTGTTTCTTTTTAGCTCAGTCTAGGTTGCAGGACACAAGGTAGCCCTCTTTGATACTTATTTTTTGATACAATCTGTAGTGTGACTGAGTCCTCTGGGGCTGGAGTTGACCATTATTGTCTTGAAATAAAGCAGCTGTGATGACCTTTGGGCGATTTGGCCTGCAATTATGGCAACAAAATAGGCTTAACTTCCCAGCTATAGCTTTTAGACCTTGGCTTGCAGTCATTGCTTATCTACCCAGCTGATGTTGTTAGGTGCCTTTGAGTAGGGTCCAAGTCAGGGTTTTCAATGGCTGATTGTTTCAAGAGTGGATTGCCACGATCTTCTGTTTTTGTGACACTAGGGATCGAACCAAGGGCCTCAGTGCAGAGTGGCACTCTACCAACTAAGCCAAATCCCAGCCCATAGCAACCCTAGCAAGTTAATGCACCTGTGAAGGTGTGTATTACATTCCTCCTGTGGGCAAGTACAGCTCTACAAGTTTGCTAAGCTGAGAAAAGTTCATACCAGGATTGAAACTGAGATGTTCTGATTCAAACCCAGGTCTTCTGAGCACAATTCTAGTGCCTTTTCTAGCATAAAACCATAACTTGTAACATAATGGAAAGAGTGCTTTGAAAAGCATTTAGGTACCAGTGTAGAAGACATATATTTAGTCAGATGTGAGCAACCAAGTCCAGAAAAATTTCCTAACTATTCCCTTTTTGGTTTTGGCTGCAAACTGAGTCCAGCTTGGTTCCCATATTGCCAGATTTGGGCTTCAGCTAGGAACAGGAAGAAGCTGGCCCATGAATATGGTAGGTGGGAGGACTTTGGATTGCAGCAAATAAATAAAGGATTAGTTGCATATGTTTCTTTGTTAACATGCGAGAACTAAAAAGCATATGTATGCTGGACAATTATGGGTAAACTTAACTATTCAATTTTTTTCATATTTAGCTTAGCTTTGTTTTCAGACAAATTGTTGAAACTATTTTCATTTGTATTCACTGATCCAGAAAGTATACATAGACATAGAAAAAGTATAAACCATGGTTTACTGACTTTGGCTTTCTTCAAATGAAGAATGAGGGAAACATATTTGCACTGGGCAAATATCATCAATTAACATGGAATCAGGGACCACATCCAAGTGAAAAAGCAATGATTTTTTTAAAAAAAATTTTATAATGCCCTATGTAATTTTGAAATGAACATCCAATAATACTAGCTTAATAACTTAAATTCAATGAATAATACAAACATGATTGGGAGAGGTGAGTAAGTAAAACAAGTTCAAAGAGGTAAAGAAAGGATGGCAATATGAGAGTATAATTCCCAGTTGTCCTCCAAAGTGTGAAGTATGGTGTTTGCCAAATAACTCTCTTCATGAGACACTTTTCTTCCTGTGTCCCTTTGCCTGTTCATCTGTTAGGTCCAAGTCTATCTATCTCCCTTGGAGACAAGTCTTCCACTTATCTCTCAGACTTACAAGTCTCTGCTATTCACCCCCATAGTGGTTGTTTCACCTTCTTTATCACTCTTCACATTTGTTACTTGTTCCATGTCTCTTTCCTAAATAGAATGTAAGTTCAGTGAAGGTTGTGATCACATTTGCCTTATTTACTGCTGAGCTGCCAGCACCTGGCAAACTTCCTGGTACACAGAAGGCACTTAATAAGTATTGAATGAGGAAAAAAACTGAGAAGTTCATACTTTTGTTGAATCATTAAGGCCCACATAAGTTTCTTGCTTTTTTTTTTTTTTTTTTGTGGTATTGGGGGTTGAACCCAGGACCTCGAACCTGCATGCTCTGCAAGTGCTGGACCACTGAGCTGCACCCCCAGCCCATTTTTTACTCTTTGAGACAGGGTCTCGCTAAGTTACGCAGAGTGCCTCTGGTCTTGAACTTGCGATCCTCCTGCCTCCGCCTCCCAAGCCGCTGGGATTACAGGCATGCGCCACCACGCCCGGCAATATGTTTCTTTCTTAAAGTACTTGCTGAAAGTACAGGTGATAGTAAATGAAAAATTAGGAAAAAAAAATAAAGAAGAATTGGCTACTTTTTCTTGATTCCTGACATTTTTATGACTTCTGCTTAGAGTTCCATGAGGGCAAGTAAAATGTTTGTTTTTATTCTTTATTATCTAGAGTAGTACTTGGCATATAGCAAGTTCAATGATAACACATCTCTGATAACAAAAACATATAAAATAAAACTGCTAGATATCAATAAAAATCAAGATTAAAAGATGTATAAAAGAGTGAAGACTGCCAGGCATGGTGGTACATGCCTATAATCCCTGTTCCAGGACAGCCTGGGTTACACATTGAGACTCTGTCTTAAAAAAAAAAAAAAAAAATCAATTTCTTATTATAAGAAAAGAAAAACGAGTGTCTAAGATGTAATAAAACTTCCCTAGTTGGTTTAATTTCTTTGTCAAGAAATCAAGAGACACGTTACATTGGGGAAAACTGTGGCAAAAGACCTCTTCAAAGTATTGAAAAGTAAAGATGTCACATTGAAGACGAAGGTGTGCCTGACTTATGCCATGGTATTTTCGGTCACATCATATAGTTGTGAAAGCTGGACATTGAACATGGGAGACAGGAGTAGAATTGATGCTTTTGAATTATGGTGCTGGAGATGACTATTGAATATACCACGGACTGCCAAAAGAACCAACAGATCTGTCCTAGAGTAAGTTCAACCAGAGGGCTTCTTGGAAGCAAGGATGGCTAGACTGTGTCTTACGTATTTTGGACATGTAGTCAGGAGGGACCAATACCTGGAGAAGGACATCATGTTTGGGAGAGTGCCAGGTCAACAAAAAAAGGAAACTCTCCACCAGATGGATTGACACAGTGTCTGCAACAATGGGCTTAAACATAAATAAAATCGTGTGCTTGGCACAGAATCAAGGAATGATTTATTCTGTTGTAATAGGGTTACTATGAGTCAGACTTGACTTTACAGCACCTAACGACAGCAACAAGTGAAAGCTACTCTGCAAGTGGCAGAATTGGTCAAATATGTAACCTACTTGTTGTCTAAGGATAGAATATCTAATACAATATTCCTAAAGTTCCAGGAGCCATGGAGCCATACCACTGTGGGACCTGATCCTGTCAGATCTCAGAAGCTAAGCAGGGTTGAGCCTAATTAGGACTTGGATGGAAGATTGCCTGGGAACACCAGGTGCTGTAGGCTTGAGAGAAGGACCCAGCAACCCACTCCCCAAAAGCAATCAGCCATTGAAAACCCTATGATTAGCAGAGAAGCACTGATAATAGTGTTTTGTCTGTTGTACATAGGGTTGCTGTGAGTCGGATACCAACTCGATGGCACCTAACAAGAACCACAAAAGTTCCAGGAAGGTATTTGGAGGGGAGGACTGCATTTTTTAGATGCCAATTTTGGATGGATATATCTCAAGAATTTGTGGGGATCAAATAAAATTATCCATGTTAAACATCTGGCACATACAAAGCTTTCAAATAAGATTTAGCTGTTATTTCCCATGGACTGATCACCTAAAGAGCTGCTTCTGCCAAAATTTTCAACATCATTGCACCTTAATCTTTCTGCTGCACCTAATCAACAAAAACCCAACCCACAGGAACAATTCCACAATCTTTTTTCTGCTTCTATATCTGGATACTGGAAAAAGAATGCTACCACAAATTCACATTCTCTAACACTATGTGGGATCTTAACATCCTTTGACCATTTATTGACTTGCCCATGATTTACTCTTGCTTTTGATAAAACTTCATTATTTTCCCCAAACTGCCTATATAAACCTTTCCTTATTCACTTTCAATGGACATTTTTGCCTATATGTCATGGAGAAAACTTAAGCCATGTTAAATGGAGCCAGATACTATGAGAAATTGTATTAGTCAATTTAGACATTAGAGGTAACAAGAGGTAAAGTTCCAACATGCTGCTGCTGTTGTTAGGTGCCATTGAATTGGGTCTCATTCATAGCGACCTTATGTACAACAAAATGAAACACTCCCCGATTCTATGCCAGGTACACCATCCTTTTTGTTTGTTTAAGCCCATTGCTATAGCCACTGTGTTAATCCATCTAGTTGAGGGTTGTCCTTTTTTTCGTTGACTTGTCACTCTCCCAAACATGAAGTCCTTCTCCAGGGATTGGTCCCTCCTGCAACATGTCCAAAATATGGTAATACTAGTAAAATCTCTGCTGCTGTTACCTTTGCTAATATCCCATTTGCTAAAGGAAACCATAAGGCCGAGGCTAGATTCAAAGTGTAGGGAAATGGGTGGGAGTGGCAAAGTCACTCAAGAAGTGATACATATAAAGATAGAACTTGTGGTCACCTATAGTGTACCCCACTCTCCCAACTGAAAGACTAAATTATTTGTATATATATAAAAGTGTATGTCACACACAAAATTGTCTTTTTAAAATGCAATGAAGAAGCCAGACATGGTAGTGCATACCTATAATCTTAGCAATCAGGAGGCTGAGACAGAAGTTACTGAGTTCCAGGCCAGCCTTGGCTATAGAGTGAGACTCTGTATAAATAAACAAATAAACAAACAAACAAATAAAAATAAGTTTAAAAAGCAACGACAAGGTGGCAGAAAATTAAGAGATACGTGATGTGTTAAAACAGAACAAATTGTAGAACTATTCTAGGAGATTCAGGAGTGCCAAAGCAAGCCTTCACTCTGCAAACACTGGATACCCTGAAGTTTCACTACCTGTTCTATGTTGTTGTTAGGCACCCTGGAGTCAGGTCCTGCTCATAGCCACCCTATCTACAACAGAACAAAATACTACCCAACGCTGTGCCATGCCTGGTACTATGTCTGACAGTGCTTCTCTGTTATTTATAGGGTTTTCAATGGCTGATTTTGGGGAAGTGGTCTGCCAGGTCCTTCTCCCAAGCATACAGCACCAGGTATTCCCAGGCAGTCTCCTATGCAAGGACTAACCAAGCCTGACCCTGCTTAGCTTCCAAGATCTGATGAGATCAAATGCCACAGTGGTATGGCTACAGGCATACCAGATCTATGGAGTCAATAAAGTCTTAAGACTTATGTAAGGTATGAAATCTAAAGCGACTTTATTGGCCAGGTGTGGTGGCACATGCCTGAATGCCAGCACTTGGGAGGCAGAGGCAAGAGGATTGATGTGAATCTGAGGGCAATATGGTCTACATAGTAAGTTCCAGGTCAGCCTTGGCTACACAGTGAGATCCTGTTTCAAAAACAAACAAACAAATAATAAAGTGCTTTTATTATCCCTGGATCTCAAAGTGTGCTGTATCCATGGTTAAGTGTAAAATAAATAAATAAATAAATAAGCTTTGCATTTCAGAAAAGGTTAAGCAAAAGTCTTTATCCTGAGATGTCCTGTTTAGGGAGATGGTATTTTGAAACCAAGATCTGGGAGTTAGATATATGCCAATTTGCCAGGCATGGTGGCACATGCCTGTAATCTCAGAGACTTGGGAGGCAGAGGCAGGAGAATCACAGGTTCAAGGCCAGAGGCAACATGGAGAACTTAGTGAGACCCTGCCTCAAAATAAAAAAAAAAATTACAATTAAAGGGGGCTGAGGAGTGAAGCTTGCAGCTCAGTGGTAGAGAGCTTGCAAAGTATGCATGATGCCCTGGTTCAGTCCCAAGTACCGCAAAAAGAAAAAGATGTATGCCAATTAAAATCCTAGATAAAATGGATAAATGGATGAATGAAGTGGAAAAATATAACTTATTCAAATGGAAGTTATGACATATAAAGAGCTTAGACATCATCATTTTCATTCTATAATAAGGAAAAAGCTGAAGAAACTGATAATCAATGACTCTTCTTGGACCTACCAGAGAAGTGAGGTTGCAGGGCAAACTTTTCTTAAATCTAGAGAGATGGGTGAATAAAAAGGAAAAGAGCCAAGATCAGCTGGCCTGGAGCAGAGGCCATTTAGAGCTATGAATTGGCAGGAATGCTTAATGGTAAATTTGATGAGTTGCTGGAGGCTGAATGTGGACTAGCGTGTATCTGGAACATCAGGAGAATAAGAAAGAGAGAATAAGGAGTGACATTAGCAAAGTGATGACCTTGGAAGCTCCAGGTGCTGGTTCCCCATGGAAACAATAAATAACTAGAGACTGGCCAAAACAACTTTATGAGTACTCAGGAAATAAATCAAGCTTTATACCAACCAAGTGAATATCCAAACAAGAAAAAAGCTACTTTCAAACAGTAGGAAATTTAATGGTTTTTTACGCACCTTTGCCCCGGTGAAGTTTGGAGAAAGCAGAATTCTGGCCCTCAGTTCCATGCTGCAAACTGGAGAAAGTAGAGTGGACCTTATTTGCAATGTTCTCACTTGTCTAAGGGCCACCTGCTTGGTCTCTGTGTTGCCTAATTCAGAGCTCAGATAGCCAAAAATGGCACAGCTTGGATTTTGGGCTGGGAGAAGCCAAATGAAGCAGTGGAAATGGCTTGTGAAAATGGCAAGGGGCTAAAAACTCATAGATACCTATGGAAAGGGATTACTGACTGAGGAATATAATAGAACAACTATGGCCTCAAGAAGAAGCAAAGGTGAGACTCTTAGGGAAATTAAGGTATCTAAAAAAATCCATGTATACTGGGGAATCAGAAAAACCACCACCACAAAACAAACACATGTGCGTATACACACAGACCTGGGGAAGATGCATGGCAGAAAAGGTCTGAGAAGAACTTCAGCTTTTATTAGTGACTGTCTTCCTTTATACAGAGCAGGTGGCTGTTTTTTTTTCAAATGCTCAGTTTTTGACTTGTTGTTTAGCTCAGTTGGTAGAGCGCTGTGCTGCAGTCTCTGAGGTCCTGAGTTCACTTCCCAGCACCGCAAAAAATGGGCGAAGGACTTGGCAATCCACTCCCAAGGCAATACCGAAACAGTCAGCCATTGAAAACCCTATGAGGGTCGCTATGAGTCAGATACCGACTCGACGGCACCCAACAACAATAACAACAATTTTTGACAAAAGACTGCAAGGCATACAAAGAAACAATAAAACACAGTAACTCAAAGATGCAAAATAAATCTCCAGAAAATGAAGAAGTTTACCAAAGTCTATCCTTTATCAAGTTGGTACCCATAAGCACCTCTTTTAACCATACTTAATTTTGAGCAAAGACAATGGTATTTAAAAGAATGCTTCCACCTAATTGCAATAGTCACTTGGTCTTAAACAACTGAAAACATGTCAATTCTTCCCCTAAAGAGAAAACAAAGCCTTTTAATCCATCTTTGGTTGATATTTCTTCTTATTCTAGCTTAGCCAACCTTTTTTTGTTATGCTTTAATATTGATAGGTAAGGTTAAGTGGTATAATCACAATTTATACTGAAAGGGAGGGAAAGAAAAAAGAATTGGTCATATATACACAAATATACTCATATCAAAATAAGGAAGAACTAATCACAGTTATTTCAGTTCTCATTTCTACAGCCAGTCATGTGATCCTGTTGAGGCATGATAGAAAGACAAGGAAAATTAAGGTGTCATGAAAAAAGAGAAAAATGAGAAAAAGAGAAGAATCTCTCACCTCTCTGGAGCTGGTTTATGTCTCTTACTTGCTGAGATCAAGAATTCTGTCAGAGGTGACCAAACCCCTGCAAAAACTGCCTGCACAGAGGCTGTACTCTGTGTTTGCTGTGGCAGACAATATCTGGCATTTAAATTTTTCTTTTTCTAGTAGGCAGTGCATAGTCCCTTTGCCCTTAGTAAAAATACCTCAGGTGGATGTGATTCCCAGTCTGGTAGGGTGACCTAAACATTTATTTATGAAGCATGTGGACCATTACCAGTACTGTATTGGGCTCTGTAATATCCCATCGACTTTTATCACAAGATGTGAGAATAGTCTTAAGGAGAGCTCCAGGGGATCTTGTACACTTCGGGTACACTCCTCAGCCCTACAACATTGGAAATATGTAATTTCCCCCTTAACAGTCAGGGTCAACCACCTCAGCCAGTATAATAATCCCTTTCTTTGCTTGATGTTTTCCTGGCTTGAGAAACTAGTTATATCAGGATCTTTCCTCAAGGTGACACAGCTTCACCCTTATTCTAAGGACTTAGGGATTTTTGAACTCACTCAATTCTGGGAAATGGTGGACGGGCCATGACTTTTCTATAGTGGTTGTTCTATTCAAACTACCATTCATCAGCATGGGTTTTTCTGCTTATACAAATTAAGTGAGTAGGCTTCCCTGTTCTATTCACTCTCTAAGGACATCATGATTAGCCAATGCCAAAGATTAAATCAGAATTGTCAAACCATTCTCACTACTACTGCAGTTCTGGTGCCCATTATGGTGAGCACACCTACCTTTTTTTTTTTTTTTTTTTTTTTTGCGGTATTGGGAGTTGAACCCAGGGCCTTGTGCTTGCATGCACTGCAAGTGCTGAACCACTGAGCTGCATCCTCATTTTTGTGGTGCTGGGTGCTGGAGAGCCCATTTTTTTACTTTTTGAGACAGGATCTTGTTGGGAACACTTTTACATTGCTGGTGGAGCTGTAAATTGGTGCAACCACTATGGAAATCAATATGGAGGTACCTCAAAAAACTAAAAATAGATCTACCATATGACCCAGCTATAACACTACTGGGAATTTACCCAAAGGAAGATGGGTCATCATACCACAGAGACACCTGCATCTCCATGTTCAATGCAGCGCTTTTCACAATAGCAAGGATATGGAATC